>CATIWR010159416.1:0-15014 GCA_949677035.1 Omphalea diandra | reverse complement strand
CATGCATGATTAACATGTCATGAGATGTTAATTCCAGTTGAGAAGAAGATAAATTTACTTACCTACTGTCCTAGAATTGAAAAACCCTAGGCAGCTCACTCTTCTCCCTCTCTTCTTCTTCTTCTTCTTCTTCTTCCTCTTCCTTTTTTTCTTCTTCCTTTGCTCTCTCTTGTTTCTGGTATAACCCACGTTTTTCCCTCAAAATCTGACCCTAATGGTCTGTATTTTTATCTTAAATAGGTCAAAAGATTGAGACTGGTTTCCTATTGGTTGAAAGTTAAAAGTTTTTCTTTTAGTCCCTCTTCTTCACTCATTAAGCACTTTCATCCCTCTCCTAATTCCTAGATACTCCTTATACTTTTAATTAAGCTCTAAGACACCATTATTTATGATACTATAACATGCACACAACATAAAACAATTTGTCATACAACTATACAGACACTACATATATGTTCAAGTGTCCCCAACTACAACGATGATTCTAAATGTTCAAGTGTCCCCAAATGCAATGGTGCTTCTAAATGATTATTTATCTAATGCATATGTTCATGTGATAATGTCAATTAATGTGGCTAGGGATGTTACATTATTTATTTGAATAGGTGTTGAGCTTGATTCTTGTGTCATAGTCTTTCAGACTTATCTATAAGAGTTTTCCATAGACCATTGCTCAATTTCAATAAGCATGGACTAACAAGTATTAATCTCTTTTGCCCATAAGGATTGCTCGATAGGTGACTGTTCTAGTTCAATAATCATTAGTCAATTCAATGGTCATTGAAAGTTTCCATGGGCATTGAAGTCCCTTACTTTTCTAAGTAGATTAGTTATAGTACTTCTTAAATTAACAAGTTATTTCCCATTTCCCATGGCTATTGGCATTCTCCAGAGGTGTCAAATAGAATTTGATAGCTATTAAATGGTTTGCTCAAACATGTCTTCTACTTTTCTATAAATTTCAGCTTCCAACTATTTTTGCCTTTTGTAAACTTATAAATATGAGTATGACAAGAATCTTTTCACTTTTGTTTTAGCACTTACAAGTCTCGAAATGGATTACATCCTTAAATATCATTTGAATTTAAGTTATAATATAATTAAGGGATCGAAGCTCAATATATAAAATACTTGCACCATAAGTAGTAACCTTAACTATTATTTATCATCATCAAAACAAGTATTGGAACCTTAAAGTTTAATACTATTGATCCTTAATATAAAAATTTGACTAGGGTTTGCTTCTATGTGATTATATATTTAACCATTTGTAACATCTTAAATTTTACTTTTGTGTGTTTTAGCATGATAACATTTTCTAAAATATAATAATTTTAATTAGTAATTTTAAATTCAATGGGAATTTTTATATTATTTTTATAAAAATTTAGGAGATATAGTTCTCTATAGTTACATCTAAATTTATCAATTATTAATTTTATAAAGTTTTAAATGATATAGTTTTCTATAGTTATATCTAAATTTATCAATTATTATTAGGGATAATTACTATAAACCCCTGACATTTGATATATTTAATTAAGTTGTTTCTCATATTCCAAAATTATATTAAAATCTCTGATATTTTTCCTGTTATACTGAATAATCCTTTCGTTATTAAAAATAAGCATATACTATTAGTCAAAGGGAATCTGACCAAAATGAGCTTAGAATTTTTTTTTAAAATGATAAAAATACACTTTTAGGATATTAGCGACAATTAATGGGGGAAAATTAATGGAGGTAAAAGAAGGATATTTATTAGGGTTTAGAGAAAGTGAAAAAATTGAATTTTTTTTATGGAATGAGTTGTGCGAACTAAGATAATGAAGGCATGATGTCTAGAGAAAGCACACATTCAATTGGAATGGAAGGGAAGGAAGGTACCATAACAGATTGTGTGCATATGGAAAGAGGTGTGCCATAAAATTTCTGAGTCGATGAAGAATCTAAACATGATGTACTACTTTTGCATCGATGGGGTTTGTAGATGGTGATTGGGATGATGCACGACAACTAAGACATTTAGCTATGAAGGGACACAAAATGTAGACAACCCATTACTTAGGTAAAGATGAGCAAATTCAATGGTTGATTTGAAAGTTATGAAAGATAAAGTTGTGTAATTGAAGAAAGAGAATTTGAGAATACTGTTAAAGATACAAACCTTGAAGGGATTAAACTACTTAAGGACTTCTATTTTAGTTGCATTGATGTTTATGTTGGTATTTTTTTTATTATTATTCTACTAGTGTTAGTACTGAAGGTGTAGTCTTAATATGGGATATGAATAAATATCTCAATTATGGCAGATTTTATTATTGTATTGGTTTTTGCTATAAGGTTATGAAATTGAATGTAATAGGTATGGGATGGGGAGGTAGAAATGTCTTAGTTATGGTGGATTTTAGTTATATTGAATATGGACACCTATTGTAATGAATTTTGCTACTTAATGCAAGACAATGGTAGTTTTGTGTCTTTTTGAAATAGTTGAATGGTTTTTTTATTAATTAATTTTGCTATTTAATGCAATGAATGGCATTGTTTTATGGTGGCAATGGTTTATATTTTGAGCAATAATGTAGCATAATGGTTTTGAAATAGACGGGCATAGTAGTACATTAGTTTAAAGTCATAAAGCCTAAGTAGTGTAATAGTTTTAATACGCATAGACGAAGTGGTGTAACAATTTCAAATGAATTGTTTAAGAATGTCCACCTATGTTAAAGGTCTAACCTAATAATGGAAATTTTGGCACAAAAACAACACAAGTTCAAACCAATGAAGTAAACAAGCATTAATTCATTAACAATATGTGAGAAATTATGGTAATTATATATTATAAGTAAGATAATTAAATGTCAATGTACTTAAATATTACAACGCTATTGTTTCTTATGCACTATAATAAAGAAGTATATCGACCCAAAAAATATTCTAGTGTTATTAGCATAAATGAACAATGTCAAAATCAACATTTCTTCATTTACATTGCAACAAAACATGTATTATCAATAAAAAAAAAATGTACAAAAAGCAAAATTTCTTCATTTTTTAAATAAAATCTTCAAGATGTCCCATATTGGCTATTGTTAGCCCCTCTTTGAGATTGATTAGTTGAGGTTACATGCCTTCTTGGTCTTCTCTTACCTCCATATTGACTACTACTTTGCATTAAACATTCAAAAAAGAACTTGTTCTTTTACAATAATGAAATAAAGACAATAGAATAATTAAGGTTACCAGTAATGAAATAAATACCCGAGTACTAGTGTCAGCATAAGTCCTCTTATTGTGTCCCTTCCTCCCACATTTCTTATGAGTCACAGTATTGCTCTTAGTCTTACTCCCCTATTATGGTCTTTCTCTTTCTTGCCTTATCTTATTTCTCTTAGGCCTTTCTAGATTTTTCTTTATATATAGTGGTAAAATGACTTAGCTTTCATCTTCGGGTTCACAGTCAACTTTAGGCCTTGGATGTATCACACCATTTTATGCCGTCAGATAAGTAGTAACTATGTAAAATCATCACAATACTCTTTAATATTCTCTCTGTTATGTGCAATACAAATTGCTACATGCTTTTAAGGCAACCCACTTATATTTTACCACTTGTAGCTATATGTCTTCTCGCTCAACTTCGCTGTAAATTTCACCTTTCCATCAATGACTTCAAATTCTTCATTTATGCCTAGAAAAAGGGTACACATCCTATACTCTTTAAGGATGCCATTAAGTGTTTTCCTTATATTTGGGGTCATTCTACCCTCCCAAGAAGACCCTTTGTCGTACCTTTTTTGTAACCCCATCACGCATTTTTGCCTTACAGCATCTAATAGATGGAATATAGGCAAACCCCTAATCTTATTCACCTAACTGTTGAATGAATTTTTCATATTGTTGGTGGTGTGTTCACTCTTAGCTGCTACCTTAAATGCATGCCTGCTCTAGTGTGCTTTAGGAATCTCCACGAGCCACTTCCAAGGCTTCTGATCATCAAGCACTTTCATTTTTCTCATTCTTTTCCAAAATTCAAGCTCATATGATGCACTTAAAACCCTTCAGTACTTTTTTCTTAATGATAAACCTCTTTTTTTTTTTTTGCGTATACATCAACATGTGTTTAGCACAAAATCTATGAGGGAAAATGATACCAAAAACATCAATTAATCCTTATATTTGTGTACAATAACAAACATTAGTGTGAATAATATACATAAGTTCAAAATTGAAAAATGTTTTAATATTTTAGACACATGCCTTATGTATATCTGACATGAATGTCAAACTCTCTCAATTATAACCTTTAAGAGCTTCCTTCAATAGGTCACAAAACCACCTCCAACTATCTACAGACTCAGCTTGCACAACTGTAACAGTAAGAGGGAAAACCCTTTTATTCCTATCTAATGATATTGTATTTAATAAATAACCACCATATGCCTCTTTTAAATAACAACCATCCATGTTAATGAATGGTTTGCATCCATCTCTAAACCATCAATTATCCCCTTATAACAAACAAATATTTTAGAAAACCTTATATGATCATTTGTAGATTTGCTCTTAACTAGTTCAAATTTAACCACACTTTTAGGATTAAAGTGCAGGACATTTTCCATATATTTTCTTAATTGCCAAAAACTCTGGCTATATGTTCCTTCATTTTGAATTCTTGCCTTAGTTCTAGCCCTATACATCTACCACATAGGAACCTCTACTCCATATTTATTTTTCAAATTGAATGTGATAAAATCATAGCTCATGTTTGGATCAATTTTAAGTTCTTCCAGCGGTTTAGAGGTGACACTGAAGGTGTTGGTAAGCATGTAGATTTTTATTGTTAAGTGGTGTAACAAAGGTATGCTTAGTATTCATGGTCTTAATCATGAAGGTAGTATTGTCATCTAACACTGAGGCATGGATTTTAAAATTACAGCCTACTTAGCATACTTGTCAGTCACTTTATCATTGTCATTTTTAATTTTTTTTCCAAAATATACCCCATCTTCACAACATAATTAGCTAAAGCATCTTTATAGGTATTCACATCCCCAAATACATTCCTAACTTTGAAAACAATATTACCTACCCCATCCCACTTCCATTCATTTGCATAAATAACATCATTGTCCAAACTCCTTTTCCTCTTCTTTGTCTTTTTTCCACTCACCTGAACATTTACAACCTCATCATCATTAGTTCATTTTGTACCTAACCTTATATGAATCATCAGAATTAATATCATTCAAACCATCATCATCATTCATAAGGCCGTAAGGATCATTTGTTTCATCTAAACTAGCATCATTATCCTTCTCACTCTCATTATTTATCCCACTCACTCATCCACCTTGTTGTAGCCATTCCTCATCATCACTATTAGATAAGAAAAATTCATCATCACTAAACCTAGTCTTTGCTACTTCATCATCATGTACTACCCTACTACTCCTCCTAAGTTCTCTACCTCCTTTAACACTGTTGACTTCTCTTTTATATCTCTTACCATTTATGCCTCCTCTCTTAGAGCCACAAAAACCTCTACCCCTACTAGTAAAAGCTCTAGTATTAGGGTTTTTAGTCCCAACATGCCTTTTCCTACCACTAGACCTACTCTTTTAGCTAACATTGGGTTGAGATTGTTCATTAGACTCATTTGGGCTAGTGGCATTATGCTGAGATTGTTCATTATGCTCACTTGGGCTTAGGTAATTAGGTTAAGCTTCTATGTTAGGCTCAAGTGGGCTAGGGTCATTGTGCTTAACTTCCCCTTCTAGTTCATTAGTCTCATGTATGTCATTGGGCTCAAAGTCAAATTCTAGTTCATTAGACTCAAATGTTTAATTGGGCTCAAAGTAGACTTTTGGTTCATTGGGCTCATTTTTTTGTGCCTTATTAGGCTCAATTTTAATATTTGGATTATTAGGGTGAGATGGCTTTGTTGTCATATTAGGCACATTGGTGTCCTCAACCTCACTATGACCCATAAGAAACTCAACCCCACTTACTCCACTACTAACAACATTAACATCATCCTCACCCTGCTCTTGACTCTCATTCAGCCCACCAGAACCCATATTACCCTCATCCCTAACCTGCTCCTCGCCATCATTAACCACACTAGAACATACATTCACCTCATTCTCAACCCTACTTAGTACCATTCGCCCCATCAAAACCCATATTACCCTTACTAATCTCACTAAAACCAATCCCACCAAGTGTCTATAGCAGCACTGTGTCCTCAGTTATATAAATGAGTATGTTAGGGTTATCCTTATACAATCGAATATAGTAATTACATCAATATCTTTCTTAATCTTAAGACCATTCATATATTCAATTGTTATACAATCAGACACAATTTGGGGAAGTAACCTATAATAGTCACCAAGTAAATTTAGTCCAGTATACTCATAAAGATTGACAAACAGCTTCCACTTCAATTCATCCTCACAATTGAAACATGAAGTAGATTCCTCAGCCAACAAAATCTATATTTAAATAATTAATAAATTATTCATGTTTTCCCTATTTTCATTTGCATACATCATATAGAACAACTTTGTTTACTATATGTATATGGTAAGACCACTAAATAATGACTTTCACTAGTTTAAATACAAAAGTATATCTTGAAAACCTCATCAACAACAACTACTCACCTTAAAATTTACATGCATTGTCTAAAAACAATAAAAACCTATAGCAAAATATATTTTTAACAAAAACCCTTTTTTTTAACAGGGATGAACCATTTTCATACCTTTCTTCTCAGATTTGTTGCACTTTGATTCGCGACTTTGCTTTGTAGTTTTTCCTTGCTACTTCCTTTTGTTATTTTAGCACTTTTTTTTATTGCAACAAAACCCACATACATTAAAAAAAAAAAGGTTTCATGACTTTGTTGGTAAGTAATGCAGGAATGTTAGAAAATCAACAGTAGGTTTTTGAAATTTTAAACAATGATTGGAAGGGAGAGTTTCTGAAACAAAGGGTTTGTCTTTCCTCGATTCTCTGTTTACCACCTCTAGTGTTTAGGTTTTTATATGAAAAGCATGGTTGTCATTTCATATAAATTTAATAGGCTAATAGTCTTTTCAATGACGGAAATATTATTCAGTATAATAAAAAATGTTAAGTGTTTTTAGTATAATTTTGAAATGTGAGAAATGACTTAGTTAAATATGTCAAACGTTACGAGGTTTATAGTAATTTTTTCTTATTATTAAGTATAAATGTATAGTTAAATATGAGAAAAATATTTTTTAATTAAGTTAATATATTTATGTGTTCTAAAGGTGTATTAGTAAATAATATTAATAGTTGTATTTGATTTATGTTTATATATTTTCATGACATTTTAATTCATACATATATGTAAATATGTAGATATTTGTACTTTACAATGTATAACTAATTGTAATGGTAATTAAAATAATAATAATAATGATATTTTGACCGGTCTAAAATGGACCAATCAACATTTACCCTATATTTGACAAATAGTTTAGGGAGGAAAAAAAACAAAGAGAAAATAAAATTTATTTTTTTTCTTTCATGTTTGGATAAAAAAAGAAAGGAAAGAAAATAAAATTTATTTTTCTTCATATATTTTCCTTATTTATGTTTAGATAAAGAAGAAATAAGGAAAAATAAATTTATTTTTTCTCTTTAATTGAAATATTAAAGGTAAAAAGACAAATTCATTATAATTTCGTTCAATAATCACATTTGCTCTCCATTTTAGAGAGAAAATAAAGAGAGAAAAATAAAAATTATTTTTCCCTCTTTATTTTCCTTAAATTTCTAAATAATAAAAAATTATAATTCTCTTTTATTTTCCTTTTTTTTTTTTTTTAATTTCTCCCCTGTCCAACAAAGGGTTAGTTTCTTTTCAAAAGACCAAAATGCATAAAAGAAAGTGAGAGAGAATTAAAAAAAAATAAAAAAAAAAGAGGTTGCCTCCTTCTCGTTCAATGTGCTCTAACCGCCTCCTAACCACGCTGCCACCTCCATTCAAACTACTAAGTGTCGGTGATTCCATAAATTTATGTGAAATGATGTCAATAATACTCTTAAATAGTAATTTTTTTTTATTTTCTGAAAATAATAAATTTTAATTTCATTAATATTTTCAAGAATTATAAATATTGACTTTTATTTAAAATTAATAAATATATATTTTTCTTTAATATTTTAAAATATTAAATATTAATTTCTTTATTTTTCCAAGCATGACAACTATTAATTTCTATAATTTTTCCAAGAAAAATAAATATTTATTTCCTTAATTTTTTAAGAATTATATTAATTTCCTTAATTTGTTTAATTTTTTAAGGATAATATTAATTTTCTTAATTTCCTTAACTTTTTTAAGAACAACAAATATCAATTTCCTTAATTTTTTCCAAGAAAAATAAATATTAATTTCTTTAATTTTTCCAAGAATAATAAATATAAATTTCCTTAATTTTTCCAACAACAATAATTTCTTTATTTTCTAAGAGCAATAAATATTAATTTCCTTATTTTTTTCCAAGAACAATATATATTAATTTCTTTGCTTTTTTCCAATAATAATAAATATAATTAAATTTCTTAATTTTTCAATAATAATAATTATTAATTTCTTTATTTTTAAGCACAATAAATATTAATTTCCTTATTTTTCTAAGCACAATAAATACAAATTTATTTAATTTTTCTAAGAATAATAAATATTAATTTCCTTAATTTTTTTTTTTCCAATAACAATAAATACTAATTTCCTTAATTTTTTCAAGAATAATAAATATTATTTTATGTTATTTTGCAAGAATGAATCCAAAATGGAGGATAATACTTGATTCAAGATGCCAATTCAAACGCTTGCTGTGCAATGCCCAGAATGTTCAAGATAACAGTGATGAAGGAGAAGGTGCCACCAACAGAAATCCAATATTAGCAAACTATTGATCATCAAAAAATAGATTATTTAGCACTCTAACCGCACCATTTGCACAAATGATCACAATTTGTCTACTCTTTTTATCGGTCTATTGTGTAAAACTTCACAAAAAGGATTTACGGTTGTTTGATTTGAATATACTCCTAGGCTTTAATGGCTATTAGGAATTTAGTAGCAAATTTTCCAAAAGTTAACCCAGTTGCGATTTTGGACGAGAATGATGTCGTATGAGGTATATAATGAGAACGAACAAGGATTGCTGGCGATGAACATGGTGTGGGATTGTAGGAGCTGCAGAAGAGAGAGCCTGCGAACGAAAATAGAATGGGAGTCGTGGCATTGAGAGCGATAAGGCGTGGAAACAGAGCTGTCGAAATAAGAATGGAAATAAAGAACTGAAACTCTGGCTGAAAACGGAACAGGAGCCGCGGCAGCGAGGCTTGCAAGCGATGAGGCGTAAAATGCCTTGCTGGAAGGGACTAACAATAGAAGTGGTTATGGCTACCTTTGGCCATCGAGGATAGAGAGCTTGGAGATGTCCATAGAGTTAATAGAGAAGGAAATGGTGCAATCAAAAAGGCAAGAGCATTTGGTAACAGAATGGAGGGTGGAGAAATGGTAATACTTTGGATGATTGATGGAATGGTCTAGATTAATAAGAGATTAGAATTGAGGAGTAGAGAGAAAAAGATGGGTGTAGAAAAGAGTAGTGAGGGTTTTTTTTTTTTTCTGTTTTTTTTTTTTTTGAAACATGAAACGAAAGAATAGAGAATTCATCGAGAAAACAGAAATCACAAACAATAAATATAATCTGAGTCAAAGGAGTTAACAATTTATAATAATTACATAAATATATCAAGCTTATAAACACTAAAAAGTGATACTTTTCATAAACAAAATGTGTGAATACCACCAACAAAAACACAGAGTTTCACCCCCTACATTAAGAAAGATGAGTATTAAATTTCAAATAACAATTTAAAATATTGGTAGAGCTAAATTCAGATATTCTATTTAGAAAGTTTCCTTCGGTATTGATATTTATAGATTTTGAAACTTTGAATCGATTTCTACTAAGAGACAAAATTATAAAAACAAATTCTTTGATTTGTTGTATGGGAGAGATTTAAAATCTAACGAAATCTTATTAGAGGATAAACAAAATCACATATAGATGAACAAAAAAGATATAAAAACTCATATTCATAAATAAAATAACTAATATAAAAGGTATAAAATGAAAAAAAAAATGTAAAGATATTGGGTTGTCGCTGGTTAAAAAATGACTAGTAACCCCTCTTATGAAAACCCAAGAGCGACGTTGAGAGAGTAAAAAGAGTGGTTGAAGAAAGAGAAATAGTTTAGGATAATTTTATCATTGTAGAAAATACTAGATTTATTTTTCTTAGGTTTACATTATTAACTTAACGAAAAAATTAATAGAATGACTTTTTAATGTAATAATCAAATATAAGAGATTATTTTTTTGCATTTTAGACTTGAGGGATGATTTATTCTAATATTGCAAGCATTAGTTATTATAATATTGCAAGCATTAGGGGGCTTATAGTAATTAACCCTTATTATTGTAAGGTTGCTTATCAATTTGAGTTTAATTTTGTTAAAATCAAGTGTGATTTAAGTATTTTACCATTTAAAATCCAAGTAATTCACACGCAGCTTTTTTTAAACCTCTCTCTTAATTTCCAAAAGTAGAAGATAACCAAATATGATGTCAGCCCTTCAACGGTCAGTTTGAATTAGTACTATTAAGGAGATGTTTTGACACAATTTTAGTTTAGTATATTGTGATTAAAGACATATATTAGTGTATATAGTTTAAATCTTATGTGAGGATAATTTACTAACTTTATTGACATGTTTCTAGTTCATAGAAAGCGGAGTTGCTCACATGTGAGTGGGGTTGATAACTTGGTATAAATAAGAAAACTTCATTGGGGAAATATAACAGCCAGACTTGCCCCAGTTGGTAGTAGAATTGAAATGCACCCTTCTTAGGTTGGCCCAGCCACAGTTCTCTTTTTTTGGGCACATAAGAACCAAACCACCATATATTATTCACGGCTCACATGACTCAGCCATTGTTCTAGTTTATTCAAGGACATGTAGATGTAACCGCAAAGCAAAAAAGATGAGCAATGTGCGTTATAGGGTTACTTGCACAAGATGAAATAGCCCAGTTATAACAAAATTATAGTGAAAAAGGTATGGTGATGTTGTTCTTTTGCTTGGAAAGCAAGTGGGATTGTTGTGAAGTAAAGCAAAAACCTTTCCTGAAAACCTAACAGAACTTTGTTTATGCGACTTGGACGTGTTACTAATTTAGAAAAGCCCTTTATAGTTACATTCCAGCCTCTTAGAATGGGACATCATATCATGACAGCACATAGCATTGTCAATGCAACTTGTTAATTAGCCATGTATACACAGCAATTTTGGGTGTGTGCAATTGAAGCCCTCCATAACTGGTGACGTAAAAAAAAGCTCAGTTCATATTCATTATCAATTTTTGCAGCCGAAGAGACATGAGGTGGGTAGGTACTCATGCAGTGATATGGAAAGTAATTCCTGAAGTTGCTAGCTTAGAGCTGTTTGCATACCCAAATAGTTGATAAAGATTGATTGTTTTGGTGGATAGACAAATCAATTAACAAAATCTGTGTTTCTTTTTCTCATTAGATTTGCACCTTGCTGATCCAATAGTTTTTTCTTATTAAGTAATATTCATAGTTAACTAAAGTTAAAATATATTTATATTAGCCAAGTAATTGAATATATTATTACAAATATCAGAATATCATAGCATCACAACATTTTCAAGAACTACTTGAAATCTCTTATTGTATCTTTGGTACATTAATTATGCAAGAGAAACGAAAACAAATTAAACAAAAGAAATAAAGAGAGAAGAAAAAATTTTAATTTCTTTTCTACTATTTAGATCTCCTCTTTGCACAAGTGAGGAAATTCAAATTCATTAGTAATAAATTTACATTTGTAATTTCATTGTAAATAAATTTTATTCTTTCAAAATTAAATCTAAAGATTGACATTTGGCAACTCAACTTAAAGAGTCATAGGCATGTCTATATTGTAACTTTAATTGTTGATATATAGAGATAGAGAAAAGTGGGTGAAAAGTAAAATTGAAAAATATATATAAAGAGAGACAAATTAAGAACATTTTAGTAATTTAATATTTCTCACATTTTTCAACTCAATATTTTTCCTCTCTTTTTGTTTAAAATGAAGAGAAATTTTGATTAATTTATTTTTTCTCTAAAATTCTATTGAGAAATGTAATTTGTCTTTTTTTTTTCTCATTTGCAAATCCAGTAAAAGAAATAATTTCAATTTTTTTTCTTTTCATTTTCCCCCAATCAAACAAAGGGTTAGTTTAAAAGACTTTAATCTTGAGTCTCTTAACCATTTAGCCAAGATTCCATGCACGATTGAGTAATTGAGATATATACACACACACTGGGATATAAGTATTTGTGATATATATCAGACTGAATTCATACCAACAGGATACGCAGTAGTTGGGGAACTAGTAATTTCAAAGTATTGCCTCTTTCTGTTGTCAATGAATAAAAAGTGAAGAAGTTACTAGTTACTGCCACTGCTTCAGAAGGAAATCTAGGCATCAGTAGATGCTTGTGGACATGGAATAATTACACGCTGTTTCTCTCTCTCTTTAAAGTCTAACCTATTCATTAGTTAGCTGTCTCCAGCCTATATTATTATTTGTTGTCACAGAATTGTGTACCACCCCACCCCCTGTTCTGGTTCACTTGTCCTTTTCCTCATTGATAAACGTTTTTCTTTTTATGCTTTGGTTTGGTCTACCAAATTTAACGATGATAATAATAACAATAATAATAAAGTCAAGAGTATGTATTGGGTAATAAAATTGCTTTGGTCTACTTGTCCAATTTACCTTATATTTATTTAATAACTGCGCGGCAACAAAAAGCATGAACACGAAGGAGCAGCTAATTTTGCTGTCTTAATCTCCAACATTATATTTAATCATACAATACCAAATTCCAATTTTATTATATTACTGCACACCAAATTCCAAATAACCAAACATGTCTACATCCACGCTGACGAAATTGATAAGGAAAATTTGATTCACAAGAAATGAATGCACAGACAGGCCAAAACGAAACAACCCGTGATTATAAAATCTAAACAATTTTTTTTAAAAAAAAAAGATTAATTAAAAAAATTGATATGTAATTACAGTAATTATAACAAATTAACAACAAACTCTCAGACTTATGGTGGGGATTCGGACGAAATCATACAACATGATCGATCCCTCCAGTTTGTGATTTTATTACACAAGTTCTTCCTGCAATTCCCATACAACGATAAAAATTATTGCGGGAAGAAGAAAACATATATTCAACTCACGATCTTTGCACGCAGATGTGCTATGGCAGAGAACTTACAAGACTAACTCACCATTTCTCTATTTGATTTCATGGTTCCATCTTTACTATTTTATTGAAAAGCTGTGCAGGTTCATTGACATGTATTAAAATGTCCAAAAGCTCCAAGCATTCTACATGCTACTTCCATTAAGTTCCCTGCACATGCATTGTAAAATCATGATTAGCATAAATAATATGCAAGTCAACTTGAGTTAATCTATCAACATCATCATCCTCCATTAGAAATTAATTTAAGAAAAAATACCCTATTCTATTAAATGGTTAATTAAATAAACCATGCACCAACTATACTCTTTTTTTTTTAGGGTCAGCTAAGTAAATAAGAGAGGAAGCAGACCAAAAAAGGAAATGCAGCTAGCAGGAATAAGGCAGGTATGGAACTTAATTATTGACTATCTGTTTCTGGCAGCTTAGCTGTGGTGGGGTAGGAGAATGGGGATCACAGCAAAGGACAACCCTTTGGATACCATTTCATTTTTTTCATCACATGGACGGCTTGTCGTTGGTGCTGTCGGTGGGGAAATTGGCTAGGGCCATACAAGTCTTCTTCTTGCAAGTAAATCTGACCTAAATTATTCAAGAACCCTGTTTCTTTATATCGATGTAAAAGATCTGTTGCTCTTGGCTGCAACAATTCACTATTTTACCAAAGAAACCATACATATGTTTACCCTTTACTCCCAGTTCACTTCCTATCGACAAATGCACTGTCACATAATATTAACTAAACGATCGCATAATCATCCACTTAAGCTAGTCACTGATCAAATAATCTATGAGGCTAATCAGAAATTGGATGCTTCCATGCTTAATGGCCACGCTTGATCAAGGTGATGTTAGATGCTTACAGTGTGAGACAAGGTCATCAAAAGCTAAAAAGACAGCAATTGCTAAGTGGTATTCCTTATCTGTCCCACCACCAAAGACTAAATCATCACCACATACACTCTAATCTTTTGCAATTTAATCCCTATCACAATTACACATCTCTTATCTTTCTTAATCTCAACCAATATTATTCACACAACTTAACCTGCACCGACAGAAAATACATAACCCATTTTTATTCATCGCTACCCAATTAATAATAATAATAATCTGTACTCAGTCTCAAAAACTAATAATCTATACTTCAATTGTAAATTGTCGATAGAGCTATGAGTTGGAACTCCGATTAGAACCTAACTAACTAAAAACGACAATGACAATCAAAGTTGGCATTAATTTAATCAAGAAAGGAGTATGTCATACCTCTCCTCTGCTTGGCGACAACCTTAACCGCCGCGGCCTTTGGTTTTGTAACAGTCTCTTTCTCCTCCTCCGGGAACAAAACCCCATCAATTCCCTGAACTGAAATCCTCCCATCCGTGTAAATATCCGGATCAAACAAATAGGCCGACCCATCACCCGTCCCGAATTTGACCGACCCATCGGCCTCCTCAGCAACAACCTTATGAGGCAAACGCAGTGTATCATACTTTATCTTCCCAAATCTCCTCACTGCATTGTACATACTCTCTTCTGTCTGGTACTCCGGTATAATATGGTAGTAAATAATCTGCTCCGGCGCACCC
>CATIWR010159408.1:0-21570 GCA_949677035.1 Omphalea diandra | reverse complement strand
TTTTTAATTCCTATTACATATTATTTTGTTGAATAGCCAAAGCAACTAGGAATCATACACTATCCTATCCTTAGTATTCTGACCTATGGTAAATGCTATAACTAAATTTATTATCTTAGAAACCAATATATATATATTGTTAGTCTTGTTACCTACTACTGTTCTGTTTATAATAATTTGCATTGTGAATTTTTCTCATATCAAGGTTGCATGTGGGACTTCCATGATCCTTGTAACATAATACCCTTATAGAAGCAAATTTCCATCAAAGTTCATCAAATTAGTCTTTTTTCATACATACCCTCATCCAATACTAAGCTTGTTTATTAATTTTTAGTCCCATAACAATGACAGTACCCTTAAATCACACATATAATTCAAGTAACTCAGAATTAAGAAGAAATAGCTGAAAGATCATAACCATCCAAAGCAAAGCAATATATAACTAAAATTCCAAAGAAACCACGCTACATAATAACATACGAAGACATTTTTTAGCCAAATTAAAATTATGATATAAATTAAAATCTTATATTTAATCTCACCCTGCAACTTTCTATCACCATATATATTACCCAAGTTCTATAAGAAAAAGAAATTGATTTACTAACCTTAGTGAGAAGCAAATGTAAAGCCTCCAGAGATGTTCCCACCATGAGCAAATTTGGAGAAAAACAAATCTTTTTCAAAAAGAATAAAGGAGAAAAGCAAGATAGATTTCCTCTTTAGGAGTATTTCTCGTCTTTTCTTTTTTGATATGTTTTGTGCCTTTTCTTTTTTATATTATGTTAGTTTGTTTTTACATTTTTGCTTTTATGGTACCTTTTCGGTCCGACGTTTAGGTACTGTTAGTGGACTTAAACACTTGTTATCTTAGTGGTATTCGTGGACTGTGTATTAATTTTATAGAAATTTAAAGAAAAAACATTTGTTATCTTAGTAGTATTAGTGGACTGTTTTTTGGCCCTAATGCCGCCTAATGGGAAGAGATTCTTCACTGATGACAATCAAATCCTATCATGCCATATGTTATATTGAATTAATATCATTATATATTTTTATGAAAATTTAATCTATAACTTTATTATGAGAATTACTTCTCATAACCTATCATATTTTTCTTTTTGATTACATGTAGGGACATTTGGTTTCTTATTTTAACTTCATGTAATATGAAATGAACGCTAAATTACAAAATCATTGATCTGGGAACCATTAATCAATAATAATCATAATAAAATCTTCGGTAAAGAATAAGATAAATTCAAATTGGCTAGTCTAATGAATTGTTTGTGACTTGATTGCGGCGTGAACTAATTAAGAGCATTACAGCTACTATATTTTGAATTTAGGTAGTCTATAGATGCTTCCACTTAAACCACACATAGGTCTATCAATTTCTAACAAAGAAAAGAAAAAAAAGATAAAGAAAAATTTATTCTATTTTTTTTCTCTTTAGTGAATTTAGTAGTTATTAATATAATAATTGATTTATTGGTTGATTGGTGCTTTAAAAATTTTATAATTGGTCAAAACTTTCTTTATTAATTTGTAAGTTCTAATTACATGACAAAATAAGTTTTGTAATAATATATTGAATAGTTAAAAATAATGACAAATACGCTCTTGTGACAATATTTTTTTCTGATTATTTATATATATACTGCTATAATTTTGTGATAAAATATTATGATACAAAAATTAACATTATGTTTTGTATATGTTTATGTATTATAAGAAATATATTTGTCAAATAAATAAATTACCACAAATTTACTAATTTTGTATGAGCATTGTCATAAATTTTAATTTTGTCATGATAAGCTTGTATATAATGACAAAAGTGATTTGATTTGAAAATTGTTAACTTCATAAGCCAAAAATTATAATCAGTCACTTTATTCTAATAAATAATTATTTATTATGATAAAATATTTAAAAGAATATATTGAAAAATTAAAAATAGTGACAAAAGTGCTATTGTGACAAAGTTATTTTCTCATTATCTAAAATTTGATAAGTATAAAAAATTTCACACCATAATTTTGTGATAAAATATTGTGGCAAAATAATTTGTCATTGTAGTTTATATATATTCATTTATTACGATAGAATATTTATCAAATAAAATTTATCACAAGTTTACTAATTTTACATGAAAATTATGATAAATTTAATTTTATTACGATTAAACTATGTACAATGACCAAATTAATTTCATCATAAAAATTATTTTCATAATAAGTAAAAAATTATGATAAATTAGTTTGTCATAATAAATGATTATTTATTATGACAAAAAGTTTGTAATAATATATTAAATAATTAAAAATGGTAATAAAAATACTATTGTGTCCAAATTATTTTCTCACTATTTATAATTCAATAAGCATAAAAAAAATTAGTGTCATGATTTTGTGATAAAATATTATGACAAAAAAAATATTTGTCATTATCTTTTATATATAATAATTAATTATGACAAAAATATTTGTCAAGTAAATTATTTGTCACAAGTTTATCAATTTTGTATGAGAATTATGATAAATTTTAATTTTGTCATAATAAAACCGCATATAGTGACCAAATTGATTTCATCACAAAAAATTTTCTCATAATAAGTAAAATTTCTTATAGTGACTATCTCCTTCATATTAGGGTTAAGCCTCCTTTGGTGTTCTATGGTTGGTTTGTGATTGTCCTCCATCGAAATTTTGTGTATGGAAAGTGTAAAACTAATCCCCCTAATATTCGCTATTATCCATCCTAAGGCTCTAATTCTATTCCTCAACACTTGCAACTCCTCTGGGGTTTGTGTGATCTCAATGAAGATGATAATCAAAAAGGTGTTATCGTTCCCCAAGAATGCATACCTAAGATGAGGGGGTAATGGCTTAAGCTCAAGTTGAGGAGGTTTAAGAATGGAAGGTGGGGTTATCTTAAGGTATTTCTCATAATCCAAAGACTCAACAAGAGGAGAGGAAGAAAAGTCATCTTATACCTTAAAAGACAAAGTACTTACCTATATGGTGCTTCCTACTTTCTCATTTTCTACCTTTACCATAGCTGCCTTTTCAAGATTGAGAGTTTTTTGCTCTTCTATGAAAACTTCTTTGGTGCATTCTTCAATATTGTCCATTCGTGGCACCTTTCATCCTCCAAAGGTTTTTAATGGCTTTGTACATATTAAACACTAATTTCTCATCGTCGACTCTTAAGGTAAGTGTTCCTTCCCTAACATCAACTAAAGCACCATTCGTTGCAAGGAATGGTCGTCCCAAAAGCAATGAAATTTCCCTATCTACTTCCACATTAAGAACCATAAAGTCCACCAGAATTATGAACTTATCCACTTTGATGAGCACATGCTCCATTATCCATTTTGGATAAATGATGGAAAGGTCCACTTGTTAGAGAGACATCTTGGTGGACTTAATCTTGCCAAAACCTACTTTTTAAAAAATAGATAAAGGTATTAGATTTATGCTAGAGCCTAGATCACAAAGAGCTTTTTGAAAAGAATCATGACTAATATCATAAGGTATAATAAAACTTCTTAGATCTACTCTTTTTGGAGGTAATTTATTAAGTAGGATGGCATTCCACTCCTCGATCAAAGTGATTCACGCACAGTCCTCTAATTTGTTCTTTTTCTAGAGCACATCCCTCATGAACTTTGCATATTTTGGCATTTGGGCAAGCTTCCATAAATGGTATATTGATTTGAATCTTTTTTAGTATATCCAAGAATTTTGCAAATTGCTTGTCCACTGAATTTTGGTTAAGGCTTAAAGGAAGAAGAACAGGAGGTACGTATGATTTCACTTTTTCCTTCGGTTTACCCTTCTTGATTGGCTCTTCTTCTTTATCTACCTTTCCTTATTCTTTTGCCTCATTCTCTACCTTAAGTGGAAGTTTCTTACCACTCCTTAAAGTGATGACTTTTACTTGGTCTTTTAGGTTGGTTTCAGAATTGCTAAATAGGGTACCTTGGGGTCTAGAGTTAAGGGGAATGGCTATTTATCCTACTTGGATCTTAGGTTATGGATCGAGGGTGAGTGATTTTTATTGGCTTGGTCTACTTTGGCATTAAGTCTTCTCATATTCTCTTCATGTTATTCAAGTCTATCATTATTTTGTGGATATGAATTTTTTTAAAAAGTTTTTAGGCTTGATTTCTGTTGTCCTTAGGCACCAAAAAGGAGGGGGAGGGGCGGGGAGAGGGGGGAGGAATGGTGTATAAAAATTAAAATTGAAAAGAGAGAAGAGAAATGAGTGGGAAAGAAACACACAATTTATAGTGGTTCAGGTATAAACAACCCTACATGCACTTCCTAATTCTTAGAATTTGGGTGTTCCACTATCTTTCAAATGTGTTTTCAAGCTTACACCAAACTTTCACACTTGTGTTTTGAAGGCTCACACAACAACCTATACACTTATGTTTTAAGGCTTACACAACAACCTTTACACTTATGTTTTAACAGGCTCACACAACAACCTCTCTTAGTGTTTTGATAGGCTCACACTATAACCTATTACAATTGGTGTTTATGCTCACACCCAATAATGACTTAAAGAATAGAAAAGAGTGAGTAGCAAAATTACAAGAGTTTGGTTACAAAATTATCAATTCTATTGCATTTACATATGTTTGGTGAGGTATTTATAGCCTCTACCCACCAAAGAGACGTTGCAATAAAACTGGTACAAAATCATCAAAGTGTGCTAGACAGATTTTCACATTAAATGCTTGACAGTTCTGATTCGCAGTAGCTACTACTCATTCGCAGTTGCGAATTCCAAATTCCATAAGGAAAATCTTATTTGTGTCTAATGGCTAGTCCACATGGCAGCTTCTGATTAGTTCACCAGAAAAATATAGTTGTTGCCTTTCACCTGCTCTCAAAAGTAGCAGTCGCAATTTATTTTGTACAAGACTCGATTTTCAACGTGAATTCCTCTACTAAAAGTGTTCATCTTCTTCTTTTGAGTTTGTGGTCATTATCAACAAGTTCCCACTGCGATTTTTGACTTCCAACGGTTACCTAGGACACTTATCAAGCTGTGATTATGGACTTGATTGCATCTTGAGTTACTTCGAAATACGCGGTCGCGATTGAGGCAAGCTTTACGTCGCGAATTTGTCTGTCATTTTTAGAGTTCTTCTTTTGGATGAGTCATGGATGAGAATGACTCCGCGATTTTCGTCTGTTTGAGTTTTTAGCAAGTCTTCTCATGGATTGCAGTCTCAAATCTTAGATTGCAGTCGTGATTTAGAAGTCACTTTACATTCTTTGAAGACTAAGATCTCTATCCAACTTCTAACTTAAAGACTAACAAAAAAAACTGCAAAACAACACTAAATTAAAACATTAGAATTGATCAATCCTCTTTGCCAAGATAAAAGCGGTCAAAGACTTAGGGTTAACTACCCTAGTCCAACAATCTCCCCTTTCTTTATTTTGACAACTTAGATTGATCCTAAAGTGAAAATGATGCAGGAAAGTGAAGTTGGATTGTAATATGATTCAATGAATGCTTATGACAAAATTTGCTAAGTATATCATTCATTCAAATCAAAGGTGAATTTGATAAAAACAATAAGTATGTTGCTCCCCCTCAACTTATGCTATAGTTTTTATTATTTTCTCTCTTAATTTTAGATTTTCACAATCTCTCCCCCTTTGGCAAGATAAAAAAGATGGCATATAAGGGAAAAAAAGAGAGATTCATGCATAAGTATTCATAAGGAGCAAACATAATGTAATGGATACGAGATTAACATCAATCACAGAAGATAACAATGTTTGCAAAGAAATAAGTTTTATATATTCATAATTGTGGGATCATAAAATTTATTAAAAAAAAGAAAAATGAAAAACAAATACAAAAGATCTCTAATCTAGAGTAGTGGAGAATCATCTCCGGAAGATGGTGTCTTTGGTGCTTGTTGTGCTCCCTCCGCTTTGTCTGCATCCTCAACGTCGTCTTCGTTGCCATCCCCATCTTGCGTATCTTCAAATTCGGTGAAGTCCGAAAGATGGCAAGGAGGAACTCCTAGTTTCTCTTGGAGATCTACCATTTCACTATGAAGATGTAAAATAAGAGGAACCTTCTCTTCATCATCCTCATCAGCTTGTCCAACTTGCGATCAATGGTGGCAAGAGACAATTTTGTCTTAGTTTTTGGTTGAGAATGAGGGACTTATATGTTGCCTTCTTTAATTTGAAGCCTCTTTCGCTTGAAAGCTTGAGAGATTTCTATCTTTTTCGCTCCTATTGCACTGAGGGTATAGATGTATGTGTCCGGATGTATGGCCTTGGCATTTATAAGATAGGTTAGGTTTAGGAAGTTTTGAGAGGGAAGGAGCTTCTTGGTGAGGAATTTCTCTTTCTCCTCATCAAGTGCTCTAACAAAACGGTAGATGGCTATTATGTGAGAGGGCAAAAGAAACTGGTTTTTAGGTTTCATACTCATATGGATCAATTGATCCACAAGGTAATGACCAGTTTGGATGGGTTGGTTTTTGATAAGGCAAAATAAAAATGCCAAGTCTTTTTGCGAAACCTTCTCATTATCATCGCCTCTTATGTTGACGGAGAAGGTGATGATGTTATGAAGGATCCATAGGGTAGGGTTTTGATGTGTTTGGATAAACAAGAGCAGAGGTCGTGTTTGGTTTCGATGGAAATCTCTGATCGAAATTTGGAGTAGATAACGTCAAGTGCGGAGATGATGAAGGGAATGTGTTCTGCGACCTGCAAGTTAAAAATGGAAGACAATTAGTCAAAGGTAATAAAGAAAGGGTTGCCAAAGGCCCAAAACACTAACCCGTATTGGCCGACTTTCGAATTGGATTTTCGGCTTAGTTGCACAGTGCACATAAATTGGCATACGACTTCTTCATATATGGGTTCATCTCGGAAGATGAACTCATTCCATCCCAAATTAGAGAGAAAGACTCAAATTTCAGCGTTGATGCCTAATGTCTCATGCATAAATGTCGATGGAATCTTGTTTGGGAGAATCACTTTGGAGAGTTCACTTTGAATCTTTCTTTTTCTTCCTTGGTGATTCCCTTCATGAGATACAAGGCAGGAGGTGCAGAGGGTTGAGCCACTGCCTTGCCCTTGTCAGCCTTGGAGAATTTCTTAGGAGCCATAGCAAGAGAGGAAGAGGGTTTGAGAGATTTTTTAGAGAGAGAAAGAGTGTTTGGTAGTGAAGTGGTGAAAACACTGTTGAAGGGGGGGTATTTATAGGCTTAAAGGGGTGTAAAAACGGTCATAAACAGCTAGAAATGAATTAAATGAAGAGAGGAAATGGTTGGCAATCAAATCACTTAATTGCCTAAGCGGTTACTCTAATTTGCGTCTGTGAATTCATGGGTCGCGACCGCGAATTCTGGAAAATGTGAGTAACGAATAAATTTTTCTCTGGAAAAGGCGTGTTAACGATCATACTTTTGAAAAACTGAGCAAAATTCACGGTGGAGTGCAAATTTCGCGACTGCGAATTGACATTTGACAACCAAGTGAGATTGACGTGTAATTCGCGGCTGTGAATAATGAATAGCGACCACGAATTATGAGTCAGCAAGAATAAGAATGAAAAATTTTGAAAACATGTGATCCACTAGAAATAAATAATAAAACTGTTTATACAATCATCACTCATGCATAACACATATAACAATCAATCATAAGATCAAAATTTTCACTTTAGGGAGCTTCCATCAAGCATTCCCAATTCTCTTTTAATGAAGTTCATCCTTTCTTCATTTAGAGGTTTAGTGAAAATATCTGCAAGTTGATGATTTGTGTCAATGAATTCTAACACAACATCACCCTTTTGCACATGATCTCTAAGAAAATGATGTTTAATGTTTATATGCTTTCTCCTAGAGTGTTGGATGAAATTCTTAGAGAGATTAATAGCACTTGTGTTATCACATTTAATGGGAATGTGATCAACTACTTTGCCAAAATCCTTCAATTGTTGTTTCATCTAAAGAACTTAGGTGCAACAATAACCCGCCGCCACATACTCGACTTTTGCGGTGGATAAGGCAACCGATACTTGGTTTTTACTAAACTATGAAACTAAGCATTCACTTATGAATTGGCAAGTCTCGGAAGTGTTTTTTCTATCTAGCAAGCTACGCGCATAATCCACATCTGAATACCTTATGAGACTAAATGAAGAGTCCCTAGGATACCATAACCCTAAGTATATTGTGTCATGCAAATACTTAAAGATCATTTTAACAGCATTCAAATGAGATTCTCTAGGAGAGGATTGGAACCTAGCACACATGCAAACACTAAGCATGATATCCGGCCTAGAAGCAGTAAGATAAAGTAAAGATCCGATCATACCTTGATATCTCTTTTCATCTACCTCTTTACTCGATTCATCCTTATCTAATTTGATGGTACTGCTCATTGGAGTTTTAGCTACTTTGCAACCATCCATTTCAAATTTCTTTAGCATTTCCTTTGAATACATAGCTTGGTTGATGAAGATCCCTTTTTTAGATTGCTTGATTTGTAGACTGAGAAAGAATTTGAGCTCTCCCATCATGCTCATTTCAAATTCCCTAGTCATACACTTAACAAAGTCCTCACAAAGAGATTCATTAGTAGCACCAAAGATAATATCATCAACATAGATTTGAACGATAAATGTATTATGTTTGTGTTTTTTGATAAAATGTATGGTGTCCACTTTTCCTTTCTCAAAATCATTTTTTAAGAGAAATGAACTAAGCCTTTCATACCAAGCTCTTGCAGCTTGTTTTAATCCACATAAGGCTTTGTTTAATTTAAAAACATGGTTTTAAAAACATTGAGACTCAAAACCAGGAGGTTGTTCAACATATACTTCCTCCTCTATGATGCCATTTAAAAAAGCACTCTTCACATCCATTTGAAATGGTTTAAAATTCATATGACATGCAAATACTAAGAGAATCCTAATGGCCTCTAATCTTGCAACGGGGATAAAGGTCTCATCATAATCTATTCCTTCCTCTTGGCTGTATCCTTTTGCAACCAATCTAGCTTTATTTCTTGTGATGAGACCTTGGTCATCTAACTTATTCTTAAACACCCACTTACAACCTATAATTGGGTGTTCTTTAAGCCTAGGGACAAGTTCACATACCTTGTTTCTCTCAAATTGATTGAGTTCTTTTTGCATAGCAAGTACCCAACTCTGATCATCAAGAGCCTCGTCAATTGAGTTTGGCTCAAGTTGTAAAAAAAATGGAAGATTATTATCTACAAGTTGAGATCTAGTACTTACACCCTTAGAATTATCACCAATGATTAAGTCCTTGGGGTGATACTTGGAGACTCTCTAATCTTTGGGTAGATCTTGTCTTGGCTCATTTTCTTGTTGATGTTGATATTGGTCTTCATCTACTCTTGATGAATCACCTTCTTCCTTTTCTTTATCAATTCTTTTTGTAGAATCATCCAATTCCAGCTTTTTAAGATCACAACATTTTTGGCTTTGTAAGAGACATGGTGTTGCTTCCTTATTTGGCATGGACCGCATGTCTTGTCTTTGGAGAAGTTTAGCTTGTTTGGATAAGCTTTGAATAAGATCCATGCTTGCATGCCTAAGCCTTCTATGCCACAACCAAGCTTCATTGCTCAAAGACATAAGACACTTAAAAGATTGGTTAGCCAAATTGTCTAAGTCAATTGAGTAGGTATTGTCTTTCCTTTCATCCTTGAAAATAACCTCATCATCCACTAAAGTGGTGACTTGGCATTCTCTAGGATAAAAGGCGACCTTATTACGTTTGTCACACAATTGACTTACACTTAACAAATTATGTTGTAAGCCACTAACTAAAAGAACATTACCAATTAAAGAACACCCATTCTTACCAATGGTTCCAATGCCAATTACCTTACCCTTGACATTGTTACCAAATGTGACATCTCCACCTTCTTTTTCTTTTAATGTCGTGAATAGCTTTCTATTTCTAGTTATGTGCTTGGAACATCCACTATCCACATGCCAGTTGCTTGATTTAGTGGTTGCCACATTCCCCTACACAACAATAGTAAGTTACCTTTTCTTAGGTACGCCAACATACTTGGGTCCTTAGGTGTCAGAAGATGAAGGGTCCTCTAATTTGAGGTGAGCCTTTCTAATATAGCAATGAATATTAATATGTTCAAATCTCATGTAATAATGGCATTGGAGTTCAGACTTAGAAGTTTTTCTCCTTTTCACAAATTTAATATGAGTAGGAGGCCTTCTCATACCATGGTCATGTGAATGCATGCATGAACATGTATTATGAGTAGAAAATTTTTTATGAGTATGACCATGCTTTTTGTTGTAAATGTAGGCATGGTTAGCTCTTTCAGTCTTGGCTCTAGAGCTTGGGAGAGTCTTCCTTTTGGCCTTAGGCTTAAGAGGCTTAGTACTAGGAGCACTTTTCTTCCCAATTACCTCAATGCTAAATGTTTGAGGTTCTGAAGATCTAACAAATATGGTATGAGATGATGAGGAGGCTCCACTGAAGCCTAAACCATATCTAATTAGAGGTGGTCTTTGTGACACAATCAATGTGTCTAAGGCTTCTTTTCCTTTAAGTGGAAAGTTTTTCTACTGAATTTTTGAGTTCTTCATTAGAAGTCCTCAACTCATTTACAAGATCACTAAGAGTCTTATATTCATCTTATAATTTTGAAGACCTTTTTCTTATAAGTTTTAACTTGTGACTTATACTTGTCACACCTCATGGTTAGAGCCTCTAGAAGCTCTTCATCTATCTCATCAAATTCGAAATTAGAATGAGAATGGGAAGAAGTACTTACCTCATTTGTAAAATCTTCTTGTGCCATAAAGCATATCTTGGTAACCTCTCATTCTTCCTCTTCTTCACTTGAGCTTTCATCCCAAGTGGCTGAAAAACTCTTCTTCTTCTCATTGTCCCTTCTTTTCTTCTTCTTTAATTTGGGACACCCATACTTGATGTGGCCTTGCTTGTCACATTCATAACAAGTGACTTCGTTGGATTTCTCTGTTGGATTAGGAGTTGTCTTCTTGAAGCCTTTTCTTTCTTTTCTTCTCTTAATCAACTCCTTTGTCCTCCTAGAGAGCATTGCTAGCTCTTCTTCTTCCTTATCACTTTCTTCATCACTTGAGGTGATCTCTACCTCCTTCTCTTTTGTTGAAGCTTTAAGCGCCATGGTTTTTCTCTCTTTCTCCAGTTTGTCTCCTTGGTCTCTTAGCTTCTTCATTTGTTCATCTTTTTGTAAGGCCAACTCATGAGTTAAGAGTTTGCCTATCAACATATCGGTTGGAACTTTTCCAATCTTTGGATTTGACTCTTGCATGCTGCAAACTCTAACACCAAATTTATCTAGAGGAAGAGTTTTAAGGATTTTTGTGTTTACCTCATAGATAGTGAGAGCTCTTCCAAATTTCTTCATGTTAGTGACAATGGACAAAAGCCTATTTGTCATTTATGTAATGCTTTCATTGTCTTTCATCATGAAGAGTTCCTATTCGGTGACATACATATCCAAACGGCTTGATTTGACTAGAGTTGTGCCTTCATGATAGTTCTCTAGAGTCTTCCAAATGGCATGAGTTGTTTGACAATGTTGTACTCTTCCAATCTCGTCTCTAGAGAGTGAGCTTAGAATAGTGGCCATTGCTCTCTTGTTCTTGCCATTTGATCTTCGATGAGTTTCAATCCATTGTTCCCTTGGGATTAATTCTTAGTTACCATCCAAACTCTGGTGGGTGGTTTCCATTCCTTAATGACCACATCTCAAAGGTCCACCACGTCTATGTCAAGATAGATCTCCATCCTATACTTCCAATGAGTATAATCTGTTCCATCAAAGTAAGGCTTGAGTTAGGAGTGGATTCCCTTTTGTTTCATGATCTTTGTTATAAAGGTTTTATTGTGAAGTTAGGCTTTGATACCACTTGTTGACCCTAGGCATTAAGAAAGGGAAAGGGGGGGGGGGGGGGGGTTGAATTGGTGTATAAAAATTAAAATTGAAAAAAGAGAAGAGAAATGAGTAGGAAAGAAACACATAATTTATAATGGTTTAGGTATAAACAACCCTACGTGTACTCCCCGATTCTAAGAATTTAGGTGTTCCACAATCTTTCAAAGGTGTTTTCAAGCTTACACCAAACTTTCGCACTTATGTTTTGAAGGCTCACATAATAACCTATGCACTTGTGTTTTGAGGCTTACACAACAACCTTTGCACTTGTGTTTTAACAGGCTCACACAACAACCTCTCTTAGTGTTTTGACAGGCTCACACTATAACTTATTACAATTGGTATTTATGCTCACACCCAATAATGACTTAAAGAATAAAAAAGAGTGAGTAGCAAAATTGCAAGAGTTTGGGTACAAAATTATCAATTCTCTTGCATTTACATATGTTTGGTGAGGTATTTATAGCATCTACCCACCAAAGAGATATTACAATAAAACTGGTACAAAATCATCAAAGTGTGCTAGACAGATTTTTGCATTAAATGTTTGACAGTTTTGATTCGCGGTCGCTAATACTTATTCATGAACGCGAATTCCAAATTCTGTAAGGAAAACCCCATTTGTGTCTAACGGCTAGTCCACATGGCAACTTCTGATTAGTTCACCAGGAAAATATAGTTATTGCCTTTCACCTGCTCTCAAAAGTAGCTGTCACAATTTATATTGTATAGGACGCGACTTTTGACGTGAATTCCTCTGCCAAAAGTGTTCATCTTCTTCTTTTGAGTTCGCGGTCACTATCAACAAGTTTCCATCGCAGTTTTTAAGTTCCAATGGTTACCTAGGACACTTGTCAAGCTATGATTATGGACTTAATTGCATCTTGAGTTACTTCAAAATTCGCGGTCACCACTGAGGCAAGCTTTACACCACGAATTCGTCTGTCACTTTTGGAGTTCTTCTTTTGGATGAGTCACGACCGAGAATGACTCCACGATTTCGTCTGTCTGAGTTTCTAGTAAGTCTTCTTATGGATCGCGGTCGTGAATCTTAGATTACGGTCGTGATTTAGAAGTCACTTTACATTCTTTAAAGACTAAGATCTCTATCCAACTTCTAACTTAAATACTAATAAAAAAACTGCAAAACAATGCTAAATTGAAACATTAGAATTGATCAATCCCCTTTGTCAAGATCAAAAGAAGTCCAAGACTTAGAGTTAATTACCTTAGTCTAATAATTTCTTTTCTTAAGATTGGTAATTTGGTTATAGGGTTTGGAAACTAAGTGGTGCTCCTTGGTTCTTGGGGCTTAGGGTGTTATTGTTGGACCAATAAAAGTTGGGGAGATTTCACTAACCCGAGTTATAAGTATTAGAGTATGCGTGTTTGGTTGATGAATAAAGTTTCCCATATAATTCACTTGCTCTTGAGTAAAGGGGTTCCTCATTCTGCAATCAACACTCTTATGCCTGCTTTCCTCACAAAAGTCACATATAACTTGCAAGAAAGGAGAAGACATAACATTTTAATTAGAAGCACTCAATCATTTTTACAAAGAAGATACCTAAGCTTGCAGGGTTTTAAATGCGGCATGTTTTGAATCTCTGCTACTTTCTTTGGCAACATCCTTTCATAAAGTTGGTAGTTGTTGTTTGTCATTGTCTCAATTAAATCATAGGCTGCATCCATCATTTTATCCAATAGGGATCCTCTAGCTACTACATCTATTATGATTTTGGTTTACCCAAAGAGTCCATTATAAAAGGTATACACGAATGACCACTTTGGAATTTGATGATTTGGGCATTTCCTCAAAAGATCTTCGAATAGTTCCTAATTCTCATTTAAGGTTTCCCTATCTTATTGGCTAAAATTGGTGACTTTATTTCTAAGTCTAGCCATCTTGGAGGGAGTAAAGTATTTACTAAGAAAAGGTTGAGATAAGTGGTCTCAAGTAGTGATGCTCTTGGGCTCCAATGAATTTATCCATGCTTTCGCCTTATCCTTAAGAGTGAATGTGAAAATGCATAGTCTTACCATATTTGTAGACATTCTGTTTTGCCTAAAGGTGTCACAAATCTTTGAGAAGTTTGTTATGTGAGCGTTGGGATCCTCATGGAATTAAAGAGTGTTTGTAAGCATTTAAATAAATGTCGACTTGTTCTTAAAAGGTCAATCTTTTGATTTGTTGTCTATTGAAATTTTTGTTATTCTTTCCTTTTTTGGTTTAGGGTATATTCAATTTTCTGATCGGGAGGAAGCAAATCTTCTTCATTTTCCTATTATGAGTTATAGTCATGCACCTAAACAAAGAAACAAGAAGCAAGGTTAAAAATAAAAAATAAAACTCTAGATTAGTACAAAAATAATAACTTAGTATTAAAGTGGTCAATCCCCAACAATGGTGTAAAATAATTGTTGACGGGTGCGTGTTATATGAAAAACCCTTAAGCTGCAAGTGCATATGTCAAAAAGAATAAAGTGTGCTTATGAGTATAAATATCATTCCTGCGAGGATTGAGTTCAACTACTAAGTATCTTATGTCTTATATTATCTAGAGAATCAATCATGGATGATAATTAAAATTGTAAAAAAGAAAATAAAATAAACACTTATAGAAATAAAAGAAAATCAATATGTAAGAGTGGCTAGTGGTTCAACTTCATGTGGTGACCTTTTAATGGTCTCCTAATCCTTGTCTAATTAGTTCATGCATCAAGTGTTACTATTGAGTCATTATGGCAATTAATTAATCCCACTCGAGTAGTGATTGACATACAAAAACATGTTAAGCTAAAGGTACCTCAACTTTAAAGCTAAACATCATGCAATTGTCTTACCAAATAAGAGTCCAAGGATAGTACTTAACTCATAACAAGATAAAGGAATTATTGAAAGGTTTGTTCTATGAAAAACATATCTTGATTGTTGATTCACAAAACTAAGATGATTAATGGCTAGTTAATTAAAAGTATAAAGCATTCAACAATTGTTAGCACAAATAATGAATGAAACCAAAAAGACAGATTAAGAAAAACCAATATAAGTCATACTAGATCCATTTACAACCCTAGCCAAAAGAAATTTAATTCATAATAAGAAACAAATAAGAAAAGAAAACAATCAAATCAACCCCAAGCGTAGCCATGAACTTCTTATTCTTCTTTAATTATTCGCACCTTCTCTCTTTCTAACTCCTTGATGGAACCTTGATATGTTGTTGAAGTGTTGTTCTCTCCTTTAGGTTAATACCTCATGCCTTAATTTTGGCTTATTTCTCCATTTAATAATGCTTAAACCGTGTCTTCAAAAGAAGAAGTTTATGTGTATCAAAAAGGAAGAAAATCCTTAAAAAGCAACTTGTGATTCTCACTTTAATATGACATCAAGTTAGAGAAGAATTAAAACACATGGCTTCAGAGCATGGTTGTGCATCCTAAGGGGTTAGCATAGGAAAAAGAGATCATAGAGGCACACAACTGTGTGCATTAACCACACATCCGTGCCTCATCCTTCTTCACTTAGACTTTGCATTTTCTTTACTTTTTACTATAAAACACCAATTAATGTGCATTAATTCTATTGATGTGCGAAATTAAGTGATAATGCATAGATTTAAGGGAGAATTAAACTACAAATTATGGAAATTATGATGCTAAACATATGCCTAACCCAAAAACTTCCAAAATAGCCTTTAGATAACTATATAACCAACACTAATGGTTACACAACTAACTTACTTCATTGTACAATCATGTTCTTAAACTTATCAGAGAGAAGGTTTTGGAACTTGGCATTCATTTGGTTGTACAACCATCTTAGAGATTTGTACATCCAAACTCTTAATTGTACATGCAACCTTCAAACCCAAATTCTAGAAAATTCTTGGCTCTTATCTATTAAAGATGTGTATTGGATGTAGTATGAGCCATTTTGGTCCGAGTGCACCCATCCCCTTTCTATGGATACATCACCATTAGAGATGGAAGGGAAGCATTTTGAACCTTAAGGTAACTTTGCCAAAATTATTACTCAAACCATCCTAAAACATAAAAAAACAAGCACTTGAACTGTTGTCCCTTGGCACCAAGAAGGGGGTTGAATTGGTGAATTAAAAAATTAAAAGACAAAGAAGAGGGGAAGGAGAATGAGTAGAGATGAGACAACGATTTATAGTAATGAGCAGAGATGAGACAACGATTTATAGTGGTTCGTGTATAATTGACCCTACGTCTACTCCCCAATCTATCAATTGGGTATTTCACTATCTCAAGGTGTTTTCAAGCTCACATCTAACTTGTACAACTTGTGTTTTGATGGCTCACACACAACCTTACAATAATGTGTTTTTAGGCTAACACACAACCTCACTCAAGTGTTTCACTAAGCTCACACTTAAACCTTCCTTGAAGTGTTTTTTTACATGCTAACACTGCAACCTTACAACTTGGTGTTTAATGCTCACACCTAACACTTTCAATTTCATAAAGAAAATTGAAGAAAATGAGTAGCAAAGATTGAGAGCTTTAATTACTTGTAATAAATTTCTTAGCAACCTTCTTCATGGATGTTTGATAGAGTATTTATAGCCAAACTTCAATAAAGAGACGTTGCAGAACATAGCTCATCAAATCTTTGAGACATGCTTGACAGATTCGACATTAAATGCTTGACCGTCTCAATTCACAGTCTCGAAATCCAAATTTCTGAAGCAAAATCCCATTTATGTCTAACAACTAGTCCACGTGGAAACTTTTCATTAGTTCACCAGGAAAATATAGTCGTTGCTCTTTTACCTACTTTCAGAAGTCGCGGTCGCGAGCTTTCTTGTACAGGACGCGACATAGGACGCGAATTTGACTGCAAAAAATGGTTATCTTCTTCTTCACAATTCGAGGTCGCTACCAACAAAATGCCTTCGTGAATTTTGACTTCCAATGGTCTGCTGGAACACTTGTCATGTTGTGACTATAGACTTGCTTCCCTTTTGAGTCACTTCAAAATTCACAGTCGCAACTAGGGCGTGACACACACCGTGATTTCATCTGTCAATTTTGGACTCTGTCATTTGGATGAATCATGACCGAGAATGGCTCTGCGACTTCACCTGACTGCTTTCAAGTAATGCTTCTTCACATATCGCAGTCGCGAATACAAGGTAGCGGTCGCGATTTAGAAGTCATTTTTCATACTTGAGAAATTTTGAGCTTCATCCAACTTCCAACTTTAGATAAACACTAAAGGCTGCAAAATAACACTTATTTGAAATATTAGACATGATCAATCTCCCTTGTCAAGATCAAAAGAGGTCCAAGACTTGGATTAACTACCTTAGTCCAACAATCTCCCCCTTTTTGATTTTGACAACTTAGATTGACCCCTAGTAATAATGATGCAGAAAAAATGAAGTTGGATTGAAGGTAAAGATTAAATTAATACTTAAGACAAAAATTTGCTAAGTATATTATTCATTCAAACATAGTGATTCTAAGAAACAGTAAGTATGATGCTCCCCCTCAACTTATGCTATAATTTTTGAGACTTAGATGTTTTTCCCTTTAGGCTTAGGTCATACACTCTCTCTCTCCCCCTTCGGCAAGATCAAAAAGAGGAGGAATTAGGGATAAAGTAAAACTCATGCATAAGTAATCATAAGTAGCAAAAGTAAATATAAAAAGCATTCACATAAGATCACAATATAACAAAGAAAATACTTTTTATTTATTTATAACTGTGGGATCATAAACTTCTAAACAAAAAAAGAAAGTACAAAGAGATCCCTAAACTAGAAAGTAGAAGACTCATCACTAGAGGTGTCTTCAACTTGAGCAGGAGTGGTTCCCTCGACTTCATCTCCATCTTTAACGTCGTCTGCATCGTCATCTCCATCTTTTGTATCTTCAAAATCCGTGAAGTCTGAAAGATGACAAGGAGGGACTCCGAGTTTCTCTTGTAGATCCACCATATCGCTGTGGAGATGGGAAAGGAAGAGTAGCCTTCGCTTCATCATCCGCATCATTTTATCCAATTTGTGATCTAAGGATCAAGAGATAACTTGGTCTTTCCTTTGGGTTGAGGAGAAGGATGAGGGACTTGAGTTGTTCCTTCGTCAAGTTAGAGCCTCTTTCTTTTGGAAACTTGAGAGGACTCCATTTTCTTTTCCCCTACCGCGCCAAGGGTATAGATGTAAGAGTCGAGATGGATGGCCTTGGCATTGATCAAATATGTGAGGTCGAAGAAGTTCTATGATGGAAAGAGCTTTTTGGTGAGGAATTGCTCATATCCTCATTTAGAGCTCTAACAAACTGGTAATGGCAGTGATGTGAAAAGGAAGCAAAAACTGGCTCTTTGGCTTGGTGCTCATGTGGATTAGTTGATCTACAAGGTAGCGGCCAGTCTGGATGGGTTTGTTTTTGACAAGGCAAAATAAGAATGCCAAGTCCTTTTGGGAAACCTTCTCATTTCCACCACCCCTCGCATTGATGGAGAAGGTGATGATCCGATGAAGGATCCATAAGGGTAGGGTTTTTATGTGTTTGGAGAGGGAAGAACGGGGGTCGTATTTTGTCTCAATGGATATCTCCAACCAAAATTCAGAGTAGATCACATCAAGTGCAAAAATGATGAAGGGTATGTGTTCTCCGACTTGGAAATTAAAGAGGGACGATAATTTGTTGAAGGTTATGAAATAAGGATTGCCAAAGCATCGAAATACTAACTCGTACTGTCCCATCTTTGAGTCAGCTTTGCGGCTTAATTGCACCGTGCACATAAATTCTCGCACCACCTCCTCATATCCGGGCTCGTCTCGAAAGATGAATTCATTCCATCCAAGGTTGGACAGAAACGCGCAAATTTCTTCATTGAGACATGAGGTCTCCAGCATAAAAGTACAGGGAATCTTATTGGAGATGATCACCTTAGAGGAGTTGGCCTTGTAACAATCTTTCTCTTCCTTTATGATGCCCTTCATGAGGTGTAGGGCAGGAGAAGCAGAGGGTTGAGCCACTGCTTTGCCCTTGTCAGCCTTTGAGAACTTCTCGGGAGCCATGGAAGTAGATGAAGAAATTTTTGGAAGAAAGTTGAGAATGATTTGAGAAGTAGAAGTGATGTGGAGTAGTTGTGAGAAAATCACTATTGAAGGGGGTATTTATAGGCTTCAAGGGGTGTGAAAATGGTAACAAACAACTAGAAATTGATTAAATGAAGGGTTGGAAACGGTTGGCTATCAAATCACATAAATGTGAGACGATTACTCAAATTCGCGTCCGTGAAAATGGAAGTCGCGACCGTGAATTCCAGAAAATGTGAGTAACAGACAAATTTTTCTTAGGAATACGCACTGCAACAGTCATAATTTTAAAATTAATGACCAAAATTTACGATGGAGAGAAATTTCGCGATAATGATTTGATGTTTGACAACCGGTAGAAGTTGACTTGTAATTCGCGACCGTGAAGAAGGAATAACGACCGCGAATTGTGAGTCATCAAGGATAAGAATGAAAATTTTTTAAAAAAAGCATGTGATCCCCTAGAAACAAATAACAAAAACCTTTCCATATCAATCATCAATCAAACATATCACATACACATATCACACAAGATCAAACAAGAATTTTAACTTTAGGGAGCTTCCATCAAACATTCCCAATTCTCTCTTAATGAAGTTCATGCTTTCTTCATTTAGAGGTTTAGTGAAAATATCTGCAAGTTGATGATTAGTGTCAATGAATTCTAACACAACATCACCTTTTTGCACATGATTTCTAAGAAAAGGATGCCTAATATCTATGTGCTTACTTCTAGAGTGTTGGATGAGATTCTTTGAAAGATTGATAGCACTAGTATTGTCACATTTGATAGGAATATGATCAATTCCTTTGCCAAAGTCCTTTAATTTGTTATTTCATCCAGAGAACTTGGGTGCAACAATAACCCACTACTACATACTCGGCTTCTGCGGTAGATAAGGCAACCGATACTTGCTTTTTATTAAACCATGAAACTAAGCATTTACCTATGAATTGGTAAGTCCCAAAAGTGTTTTTTCTATCTAATAAGCTTCCCGCATAATCTGCATCTGAATAACCAACTAGGCTTTAAGATGTATTCCTAGGGTACCATAGTCCTAAGTGAATAGCGTCATGCAAATATTTGAAAATTCTCTTTAGAGCATTCAAATGAGATTCTCTAGGTGAAGATTGAAAACTAGCACACATACAAACACTAAACATTGTATATGGCCTAGAAGCAGTAAGATAAAGTAGAGATCCGATCATACATTGATATCTCTTTTCATCTACTATCGTACCTGATTCATCCTTGTCTATCTTGATGGTACTACTCATTGGAGTTTTTGCTACCTTGCATCCTTCCGTGCCAAATTTCTTTATAATTTCCTTTGTGTATTTGGCTTAGTTGATGAAGATTCCTTCTTTGAGTTGCTTGATTTGTAGACCAAGAAAGAATTTGAGCTCTCCTATCATGCTCATTTTGAATTTCCTAGTCATACACTTAGCAAATTCGTCATAAAAAGATTTATTAGTAGCACCAAAAATAATATCATCAACATATATTTAGACAATTAAAGTGTCTTGCTTGTGCTTTTTAACGAATAGTGTAGTATCAACCTTTCCTTTCTTAAAATCATTTTGCAAGAGAAATAGACTTAGCCTTTCATACCAAGCTCTTGGAGCTTGTTTCAATCCATACAAGGCTTTGTTTAATTTGAAAACATGGTTTGGAAAATAATATGATTCAAAATCGGGAGGTTATTAAACATAAACTTCCTCCTCAATAATGCCATTTAAAAATGCACTCTTAACATCCGTTTGGAAAAGTCTAAAGTTCATATGACATGCAAATGCTAAGAGAATCCTAATGGCCTCTAATCTTGCTACGGGGGCAAAGGTTTCATCATAGTCTATGCCTTCCTCTTGGTTGTATCCCTTAGCAAGCAATCTAGCTTTATTTCTAGTGATGACACCTTGCTCATCTAACTTGTTCCTAAACACCTACTTACTACCTATAATTGGGTGATTTTTAGGCCTAAGGACAAGTTTCCATATTTTATTTCTCTCAAATTGGTTGAGTTCTTCTTACATAGCAAGTATCGAACTTTCATCTTCAATGGCCTTATCAATTGATTTGGGCTCTAATTGAGAAACAAATGCAAGATTATTATCTAAATGATGTAATTGAGATCTGGTACTTACACCCTTTGATGTATCACCAATGACCAAGTCCTTGGGGTGATATTTGGAGAATCTCCAATCTTTGGGTAGCTCTTGCCTTGGTTCATCCTCTTGTTGAAGTTGTGGTTCCTCATCCATTCTTGATGATTCACCTTCTACTTTATCATCTCTTCTTGTAGTATCTTCCAATTCCAACTTTTCTAGTTCACCTACAAGATTATCAACAAAAGTACCTTTCCTAAGATCAAGTTTACTAGATTCATCAAAAACAACATTCATAGACTCTTCAACTACCATAGAACTTTTATTGAAGACTCTATAAGCTTTGCTTGAGGTGGAATAGCCTAAAAAGATTCCTTCATTAGTCTTGGAATCAAATT
>CATIWR010159401.1:0-17166 GCA_949677035.1 Omphalea diandra | reverse complement strand
CCAGTCTAACCTTGCAGTTTGCATTTGTGCAGCTTTGTTCTTTGACACAAACGTGGTCATCTTGTCATGCAAACGTTCACTAGCCTGATATGCCAGTTAGTAAATTAGAGCATTCAGACTTCAATACTTCATATATGTGCAAGTGATAGAACAAAAAAATAAAAATAAAAACTGCATTACATCTGCTATATGTGCATGGCGAAGCTCAAGCCAGACTGGGTCATTGTCTTCTAGAAGGACTTCCTTTTTCTCAAGTTCACCACTTATTTTGCTAGGAACCTAACATAAAATATTTGGTCCACACACAAGAATAAATAAATGATAGAAAAGAAATCTTTAAGACCCCAAGAAAACAAAGTCCAAGACGAACACATACCTCAAGCACATATTTATTTCCATCCATATCTAGTAAATCATGGCACATGGCATCATAAGTCCATTCATGTATGACAGGAGCAATCTATAACACACAATTCCATGGCACTCAATAGCTTCCTTCCGAAAGAAAATGGCAGGACTAAATCAAAGGAGAAGTCACTGGAAAGTTGTTGTAAACCTGATCAACAGATCTATCCAGGATGAGCAATTCACATGTCTTCTTTTGTGGAAAATTAGGAATAGATTTGTACTTTGAAAGAGAGTTCCACACAGCAGAAGCAAGTTTTGTAGGAAGAGTATCACGAAATGCTGTTGATGCATCCTGTGTCCTTGCAACACGATACCACACATTGGGCAGCTCCTAAGAAAATGCAACAAAATAAAAAATGTTTAGCGAATAGAAAACGAAAACAAAAGAAATGGAAAACCATTCACTTCAAATGAATTTGTTTACTTCAACAAAGAAAAGAAAATGTGATACTGTGCTATGAATATTCAACAGAACCAGTTGAAAGTAGGCAAGCTACATGATAAATACGTTCAGGCATAAAATGTTGAACAGCTAGACCCAAAACCAAATGAAAAGAAAGCCCATGTTTTCCAGTCCACACAAAATTGTTGGTCAAGTCTTTTTCAAGATGAAAATCTGATGTTTTCAGGAAGTCTTTGACTGAAACTGAAAATGAACCCGGTAAAAAAGTAAGTACTCCCTATAATCACCTTTATGCCATAAAATCAAAACTGCAACCAGCAAGTCCCAACTTATACAAAACAAGTATTTCTAAAAGAGTTTCACAGATATTGATAATCATTACAGTTTTCTAATTTAAAATTTTTCACCTTTAATGAAGCAAAAACTGTTGCAATTCGAGTTGCCATCACATTCAAACAAGCATCAAATTTGCGAGAGTTCTTAGCACTTTCACCATATAGTTCTTCTAGTGCTCCTTCATGGTCAGTGGTAAAAGCCTGCATTAAAGCATCTCAGTGGACAAAACAAACAAGACGCTCTTACATGGTCAATAGTTAAAGCCTACATTAAACCATCTCAATGCACAAAACTAACAATTGATAGCAGTACAATTATATAAAATACTTTACAATATGTAAAGTCCAATTAGTCTGAGCAGACAAGTAAAAGGCTTGAAAGCAGAAAAAGAGTTTGGCCGCGACAGTCTAAATGATGCATGTTCCCTCTCCAGTCAAAAGTTCATCTCTAGTTGCTAAATTAAGGCACAAATATTTCTATGACATATCTCTCAGCATCAACCAAGTTAAAAGTAAGTATAAGGAAGTAAAAAGAGATCCATCTATCTATATATCATTATGGATAACTTCTTTAAGAGGCTAGCTTTGAAGTGGAACATGAAACATAAAAGTGCGGTTCACCCATGCATTGTTTCAGAAAGAAGCTTTAAAAGGTAATATTTGCTACAAATGGAGAAAAAGAGAAATAGATAATCCCATTAGAAGAAAAAACGTATATTCAAAGAAATCCAGATACAGTTAGATACCTGACTATCTATAGGAAAGTATTCCAGATTCATCTGCAACACACCAAGTAAAGAAAAATGTAAGAAATAAAACGAAAGTCATGAACAATAATTCTCATTTCTCAGCTATCAATAAGGCAAAACCATTGAAAATGTTGACCTCTCTCAAAGCACCTATGCGGGGTAATACACTTGTATCAGACTTGATGTGATTAATCAGTTCCTTTGGAACTGGTGAACTGAAGAAAACAAATGCTCTGAAAAACAAGGCAGAGTTCAGAAACATAATAAGTATTTTGATGAAATAACTAAAATTTATTCAAACGAATAAATCTAAAATTTGGGAAATTTATAATCTTACATACTTCTTGTATAAAGGCTCCCTTCCAGACATGTCAGACAAGAACATGACAACACTACACGCTAGCAAAAGATATAGTCAAAGGCAGTTATATGTGCATCTAAAACTAATACAAACCAACTATAGGGCGCTCAATAAGAAAGTAAGTTGTTTCTCAGCACATTCTATTCAAACTCACATTTGCTACATAAAATTTCAAATGGTAAAGGGATATGAGAAAAAAGAATCCTTGACAAGTCCTAAGAAATACAAAAATAAAAAATCCTATCAGTTTCCTTTACCATCAAAGTTAGTTTGAATACCACCTAGTTTGTGGGTCAAGTGTTCTATATTATGACTGGATTGTTTTTATTAATTATGTAACATAAGAGACTAATTCCATTTTCAGTCATTTATGTTACATGGATACAGCATAATATGAATGTGGAAAACATTAATTTTTTTCAAAAATTAGCACATAATTCACATGTTCAGTATTGTATCAGAGAAGTTTCTAGCAGAACAATACAAAAACGTGGTTAAAATTGAAATGTCCATGCATCATAACTAGTCGTTAAAATAAGCTTATAATGCACATATTTTTCCTAAATGAGCTGCAATAAATGGAGCATAGCAGGCCAAAATACACTATTCTACAAGAATAAACTAAAATTGGAAATGCCACAGAGACATAATCAGGACTAGGATTTAAGAAGTGAGAACATTGAATAAAATAAAATCTATACTATTAAAGAATTAAATATTGAATACAATGTATGCAGAGAATTTTTAATGTATATTTTCTGCTATTAGAATAGGATGGAATAGAGATCACAGCTAAAAAGACAGCAAAAATAATATTAAAGAAAATTGAACATGCATAAATTTTACGTAGGAAACTCCAGACAGATCAAAATAAATATCACATGCAAGGATAGAAGAATTTCACTACGAGAAATAATAGAGTTACAACTTCTGTTTATACCATTAAGAAACAACAATAACACTCCCTTTTAAAATAAAAACAAACACGCTCTCTAAATTTTTACTTACACTAGGAGCTCTCCTCTCTCTACTTCTATATTGTCGGCTATATGAGGCTTACTACTTCTAAGTATTGGCGGCCTTTTGTAGGCCTCCAATCGTTAAGACTTAAGCATGCTTAGGCGGTTTTGCACAGCCTAAACAAACTGTAGTCTTTTTTATCTCTTTCTTTCTGTTTTTTTTTTTTTTTAATTATCATAGTCGGTTAACATGTTCACCCTAACATAAGTAGAGAGATAAAATTATCAGATAAAATAAAATAAATTACTTTTCTTTTGATGGTTGGACAAAATATATGGCATCCATGGAGGGCAAAGGTTCCCGCCTCTTGAAAAGTTCTTCCACCACTGCAATAAAACCAGAATCTCCATCAGATTCTATTGGCAATTACCAGAAACTAAGAACCATGTAATTAATGAATTAATGACGTTGAAAACAATGATATGAACAAGGTCCCCAGCTATGTTGATAAAGAAGGATATGTTTCATTACCAATCAAAAAAAGATGCAAGTCAAGTAACATTATAACAATTTGAGCAATACTAAAGAACTTCATGACTAAAAGAATCAGAAACCATGATTAAGCATTCTATTCATTTAGCCAACTTGGCTCACGCCATTATGGCAAATAGGACACGCCAACAAAGAAAAGCACAATAACTTTGAATCTTACATGAAATTCCTTGGTCTGTAATATCCGCCATTTTACAAGCATGAGACATGACTTTCACAGTAACTTTATCCATGATGAGTACCTGTACACAATCAGCTAAGGTTGACGAAAACAATACAAAAACAAGGTAACAAAGATATCTCCTATCACTTTAACAAGATGGATCCTCAATTTGATGATAAGTGTTATACCAAACGCACCTTCCATGTTGATTTGGAGTCTCCTGTTCTCGTTGATCCCAGCATTTCAATCAATAATCCTGCATATCTCAGAAAACAAGAGCGTTACCGAGAAGAAATCAACCACCACGCCAGTCAATTTCTTGAGATACGCGACAGGTAAACTAAAGATGAATCCATGATTAATCAGATTATTAATGAAATATCCCGCCAATTGTTAAATTCGGAATCGCGCCAAAAAAGAAAGAAACGCAAAGATAAGGAAAAACAAGAGGAAATTTTGTGGAAATCTGCGGCGAGGCAACTTACGTTCACGGCTCATTTGACGAAAGAATTTGTACTCTCCTCCTCCTCTGCCATGAGAGGACGATTCAGAATCGGAGTATGACATTTGTAGATATAAACTAGCAGCAGAATTGAGTTTCAAGATAAAAAACACAATGATCCAGGAAGAAAAAGAAGAGTGAGTCTTGTGGAATAGAATTGTGCTTGTGTTAGAAAGAAGAGAGAGAAAAAAGAGGATGGTGATTCAAAGGCCGTTACATTTGTGTGGGAACTTGTGTAATGTAGCGGGTACTTCGCGAAATTGAATGGACAAGTGAGTTGCTTAAATATATGACACCGTCACACTGGCCTTTCAAATATTTATGAACCAGTATTAGTCTTTTATTTTTTACCCTTTCAGTTATATTTTAAATGAAAAAAAAAAACTTAAATGAATAACGAATTACAATAAAAATGCTTAAATTAATTATTAAGATCTTATTTGTTTGAAAAAAAAAAATTAGCTAATAAAATGGGACTTTGAGATAAAATTTTTTTGTTATAAAGTGTAAATTTTGAATATATTTAACTATAAGAAAATGCAAAATTAATAAAGATTTAAAGGTTATTTGATAACACAATTTATACCCTAAAATTAATATTTTAAGTATTTAATTTTTTTAATTTATTTGATAATCTTATTTATCTATTATTAAAAAGATTCGGTTTAATTAAAATTCTCTAAAAAAGTTAAAATTTTTAACTAAAATATTTTTATTAATATGACCTAAATACTTTTTTTTATAACTCAACAAACTCTCTTTTTTAAAAATATATTCATTTAATATCTATTCAATAATTATAATTATTAAATAAATTAATTAGATTCAACTCTTAATTTTCAATTTATACCAAATAACGATACAATTAAAAACTTTCAATATTTAAATTATTCAGTATTTAAAATTTAACTCTTAAATATTCAGTTTTACCAAATATCACCTTACACTTTCTTTGAGTATTTAATTTTTTCAATAAAGGTGAACTAACTTATTATTATAGAATCATGAGATGCAATTTAACTATATAATATATTACATCAATATTTTGAAAATCAAATTGGACTATTTGGCAAAACCGACAAAATCAAAAACTAGATTAATACTCTATTTAGTTTGACCTAGGCTAGTTTTCTATATTATTTTTTATTTTAATTATTATAATTATATATTTCTAATTTTTTAAATTTTTAAAACTATTTTAATATTATTTTTAAAATTGTATTTATGAATCAATTAAATTAAACTGATCGAATCAGTCAGACCGACTAAATTATAATCAATCGATTCATTAATTAGTCTGATTTAAAAAACATTGCATTACATAAGAACATATTAGTGATAGAATATAAAGAGAAGTTACCATTCAACCTTATTTATAAGTTTATTTTTAATAAGAGAAAAAGATTAACTATTTTAAAATAAATTTTATTCATTTAATCATATATTTATATGAATATTTTATTTATTAATATTTGGAGATAGCAAGCACTGACTTTTACTGTGGATTGACCACAATATGTCTGTGTAAAGAAGCATTGTAATTCCCCCAGGAGAAATATTTTTTTAAAAAAAGTGCTTTACTAAATAAATGAACAAAAATGAAAACGGTTTCCAAACCCCTCCTTCCTAAATAATATTATACATATAAAAATTAGCCAATGTCTGAAAAAATTTCTCCTTCCCATTAGATTTGTTTAACTGTAATAGTAACACAAGTTTTGCTTCTAAAGAAATAATATTGAATTTATATTATTTCCATATAAAACTATTTAAATTACTCGTATATGTTTAAAAAATAAATTTAAATTATTGCATTAAGTGAAAAGAACAAAGAAAGCGAATTAAACAAAAAGATTTCCTAAATAGAGGTAGAAAAGCAAAAAAAAAAAATCCAATAAATGTATTAAATAAATTGTAGTATTCTTTCAAATAAATAAATAAATTATAGATCAATAAAAATTTCAAAATAAAATCAATTAGAAATAACTGTATATGCAAAAAAAAAAATCTTTATAAAAGCCTTCATGATGCATAAATAATTAAAAAAATTCAAAAGTAAAGATTGATAGAATTAAGTCATAAATTTTAGTTTCAAATTTTGTTCTATATAAGTGTTTGTTATTTATCAAATAATGATATTAATAATATACAAATTGTTATCATTTGTTAAGTTATTGTGTTGACAACTCAATGTTCAAAAATTAATATATATAATTAATTGGTTTAAATAGGTTGATCTTTTGGGTTTTTCCATATTATCCTATTTAGTTCACCATATTTAGATATTATACTAAAATATTACTTAAATAAAAATTGTTATCCTTTGTAATTAATATATATATATATATATATTATATTTTAAAAAAATTTGAAGTTATTTTAATAATTTTTTTAATTTTATTTATTATTGAGCTATTTCAATAATATTTTTTAAACTGATTTTTAGTATTATTTTTATTTTTAACTAATTATATTTATCTATTTTAATTTTAAAATTTTTTAAAGGTACTATAATATTTTTTTGAATTTTTTTTCAATTAAACATGACTACAATTAATGGATGAATGATATTGTATCACATTGGGACTATAAAGTTATGAGTTTGAATCTAATTATTAGACTTAAATGATCTAAAAAAATAGATAAAGTGAAATGGCTAGATATCCTTAAGTTTTAAGTTCTCACATTATAGTGTGATATTTGAATGAAGTATGATTTTATGTGGGTACACTTTAAATTTAAATTTTCAACAGAGTTAGTTTGATATATTGACAAGTAAATCCGTCAACTTTTAGGAAATATATGCAGATTCAAATCTCTTCTACGTCCTATTTAAATCAAAGGGATAAATTAAATAAATGCTCTACATGTCTTCAAAGATATTTTACAAGATTAGCATTCAGACTAATCTTTTAGGAGATGTTATACAAAAACTTAATTCTTCAGATTAATATCTTCTATTTAAAATATGTACAATAATATATCATTCTTGAAAAAAAAAAAATTCAAACTTATTTAAATTGAAACATATTTTCTTTAATTTCATGTATCATGAATTATAAGCGATTCATTTAATAATTTATTCTTATTTCCTTTTCAATCATTTCTTAATTCAATTACTATTTATTACTTTATCATCCAAAAATAATTAAATAATATATTCTTACAGTCCTACTATATATTGTATTAAAAATATATATTAATAATAAAAATAAAAAATTAATAGTATATCTAAAATTTCAATAAATATTATTTAAAAATAAAATTATATTCATATTTAAAATATTTATTAATAATAAAAAAAGCAAAACTTTAATAGTATACCTAAAATTTCATCAAATATTTGTTTAAAATGAATTTTTAAATATACCATGTACAATGTATAGGTTCATGACTAATATATATAATTAATTAGAGAATAACTTATAGTTTGTTTGAGATGATAATTTATCATTTATCAAATTAATTATTCAATAAATAAGTGATTATTAATTAGATATATAAAATTATCTAATTAAAAATAAAAATATAGTAAAAAATTATGAAATAAACAATTAAACAAAATAAAATTAAGAATAATATGTAATATTATCTATACAAAAAATTAAAAATAATATGTAATATTATCTATACAAAAAAATATAGTATTATTTATTTTACAGTGAATATTTTTAAAAAATAATATTGAATTATAGTCTATACTACATGTGAATTATCTACGAGTGAAATAACTAGACAAGGCCTTTGTCTTTGCAGCACCGAATAGACCCATCAAACATTTCTTCAAGGCCAAATTCAAACTTGAACCCCAAGTCCAAAAGTTTCAATGATGAAAGACTGGATGTTTAGAATCTTTAATCTTCTTCAAGCTGTCAACCAAATTGGTAAATTCAATAAGTGATGGGGAAAAAAAAGAAGGATAGAAAGGCGAGAATAGACTTACTCTGCGTCTGGTATTTTAAACTCATCTTTATATTTTGTAGAAAGAAATTCGACCATTGAATTAGCAGCGACTTGCATTGAACAACAAATATACCTCCCTTTCGTCTGGGGGTGTTCAAGAAGAAATATATGTGCACTTGTCGCGTCATCAATGTGCACCAGATAGAAAGTATTGATTTCTTCATAAATATCTTTATTTCCTATACCAAAAATACACATTATTATTGCCACATTTATTTAATTAGGCGGAAGAATTCCAAAAAGAGGATTAATTTTAAAATTAAAAAAGAAAGAAAGAAAGAAAGGGAACGTAGAAGTATACCGAAGAGAACAGCAAGTGCCAAGTAGTCAGAGCTCGGCACAGAAGGACAAATAAAGGGTCCAACGACCAAAGGAAGAACGATAGTAACAACATCCAATCTATGTTTTGCTTCGAAATCCAGGGCCATCTTTTCTGTTACCGTCTTAGAAACCAAATATGACCTGTTTACGCATTTGCTACCCCATGCCGTACAAATATCAAGATCACTCCATGTATTTTCGTCCATTTGACTTGGACCCTTATCATTGTACATTACCGATGCTGCTGTGGATGTGTAAACTACCCTTTTCACCGTCTTTGAATTCATGCATGCCCCTAAAATTCCTTGCATTCCTTCCGTGGCTATTTTAGTCACGGTTTCCTCATCTTCTTCCCCATCAGGATTTCATAGGGTGTGCCACATGAAACACTCCAATACAACCTTCAATTGCCGCATTGAAACTCTCTGGCTGGCTTAGATCCGCGTTGATAATTTGTAGCCTGTCTACTGCTCCAGCTAGGTTTGTGAGGTGGCTTACATCTTTCTTCTTTGGCTATTGACAACAACAATGTCATATATTCTTTAATTATGGTCTAAAACTGAATATTATAATATTGTTACAATGTTGCAATTAATATATTTTTAAGTATTTAAATAATTTTTATTATATGTATTTATTTATAATTTAGATAATTTTGTTTTTAATAAAATTATCATAAATAATTAATAAATTTAAAAAATAATTTAAAATTTTATACAATCATATTACACTGTGACATCATCATAAAAATTTATGATAAAGTCTATTCGTGAGAAGTCTGCGACAGTCGTTTCCATCTTTGGCAAATTATATGATAAACTCTCTGTTCACAATATTTTGTGATTCAGGTGTTCAAAACACGTGTAGTAGTAAATATGGAAGAGTTTATCTCTTTTATAATTAATATTTTGTTTCTTTTATTTTTTAACGAACTTTTTTCTATTTTAAATATTATTGCCTTGTTTTTTTTTTTAACAAACTTTATTTTTTTGTTTTAAATATACATATTTATACTTTTATGCATCTCTTTTTTATTTTAGTTACATCGACATTATTATTATTATTATTATTATTATTATTATTATTATTATTATTATTATATGTTTGGAAAAAATAAATTTTTTATAAAAAAATCAGTATAAATCGTAGGTTTATCAATTTTAATATTACAGAAGAAATTAAAAATATTAAAGTATTTAACTATAAAAAATTAATCTACAGTTTACAAAAAAAAATGAATTTATGGTTTACTGATAATAAATCTATAATTTATACTAAATAAATTTGCAGTTCACAAAATTTGAATTTATAGTTTATTGAAAATGAATCTAAATTTTATATCAAAATAAATTTACAATTTATAAAAAATAAACATACAATTTATAAAAAATGAACCTACGATTTATAAATTAATGAACCTATAGTTTACTGATAATGAATATATTGTTTATACCAAAATAAATCTACGGTGTACAAAAAATAAACCTATAATTTACTGATAATGAATTTATAATTTATATCAAATAAATCTATAATTTACAAAAAAATAAACTTACAATTTATTGATAATAAATCTAAAGTTTACAACAAAATGACTATACAATTAATAAAAAATAAATATATAGTTTATAAAAAAAGAACCTACAGTTTATTGATAATAAATCTATAATTTATATTAAATGAATCTAAATTTTATAAAAAATAAATTTGTATATTTAAAATAATTAACCAACATCATGTGAGAAATAAATCAAAAAACATAAAATCCATTTAATAATATTAATTATATTAAACATAATATAATATAATATTAATATTATATTAAAATAAAATTATATTAATATAATATTTTAATATAATCATATAAATTAATTAATCTAATTATATACAATATTTATATACAATTATATATAATAACATAAATTATATAATTATAATGATATAATATAATTAAATAATATACAATAATTATATATTAATACAATTATATATTGTATTAATATAATTATATATAATATCTAAAAACACATAAAAATCTTATTTATCAAAAAATAAAAAAAAGAAAAAGAAAAAAGAATAAAAAACTATCTGTTGAATATGGGATGTGAACAGTTACCGACACACATCTCTTTATGGGTACGACTTCTTCACCTCATCCTTTGTCTAAGCCCGTCAACGTAGGACTGATGGGCGTGTCAAGACTAATTTATAAAATGTCTCAAGTGTAAGGTTTTTCGTTTTCTGTCCAAATAACCAAACCCTAGGGCCCCATTCGGTATTGTTCCAATTTTCTATTTTTTGTTTTTGATGAAGGAGAAACTGTTTTTTTTATTTTTGATTTTTAGATTTTAAAAAATATTTGTTTCTGTCAAAAAAATTTGTTTAGAAAGTCTCTTGTTTAGCAGCAAATAAAAGAGATCACGACATAAAAAATAAAAGAGATGAAGAATAAAACTCATAATACGGTTCTTTAGAAACAAAATACGAAAATGAATGCTATGTTTTCAAGTTTCTTACGATCTATTCTGTTTTAAAAAATGAATCACAACTTTTTATTTTTTTGAAAATACTTGTTTGCCCCTAAAGTAAATAATATATATATATATATATATATATAACACAAAGATATTTCATAAAAATGAAATTTCTTATTAAATTCTATCCTTAAATCAAACATAAATTTTATTTTACTTAAAATAAATTATATTTTTATTTTTTAGTGTACCAAAAATTTATTTATAAATAAATTTTATGTTAATTATATATGAAAATGAATTAAACACTATATAAATGAATTAAATCTTTTCATTTTAGAGATAAATGATTCGATATTATCTCAACAAATTTTTTATTTTTGAAAAAAATTAATTCTAATTAAAAAAGTCTGAGGATAAATTACTTTAATACTTTATAACTTTTAACTTTAGTTAAGTATATTAAATAGCATCAGTTATATTCATTTAAAATAAATAATGATAATTAAGAACATAAAATAATTTGATTTTATTTCAAATAATATAATTAAACTAAATTTTATTAATTTAAAAATTATTTTTAAAAAATAATTTTATTGTTAAAGTAAAAAATTCTATAATATAATTCTTTTTTTTTTTCTCTCATATGATTTATTTTAAATGAGGCTTCATATCCTTTTTATATCTATATATAATTTTCTATTTAATTGAGTGTAATACATTGGATGTAGGCAACTCAAATTTCCCACTCTATTGAAGAATTAATAAATCATATGCAATCTAGTATATTTTAGATGCCTTTGTAATTTTATATTTTTTTTATTTTTTCTTATAATGTTATAATTGAATTAATGGGTATACTTGGTTTATTAATATTAATATTTAAAGTACACTTTTTACTAGATTGTGTAGCAACTATATATTATTCCTGAAACTTGAACAAATTCAATTTATAAGAATATGTATAAGTTTTACTATGAGGACAACTCGCTCGCATTCTATGATTTTTTTTTTTTCCATGTCAATTTCATTGAAATTTAAATGAAAAATAGTAAACATAAAATAAAATATTTTTCTGCTAAGAGGTGAAAGATCTCAAATTAAGACCATATATGGTGTTATTAACAAAATCTTAATTCAATAAGGCACTTCTAACCAAAATTTTAACAAATATAATTTACACTGTAAGCTTTCTATACAGAAATTTGCATCTCCTAAGTCAGATACAGAAATGTTCAGAAGGTAGAATCTTTCATTCAAACATGAAATATTCTGTAAATTACAAAATCCAGAGTGATAATGACTCTCCTTCTATTCTATTTCGTCCAAGTAGCCCAGCATACATGAAAATGACAAGAGTTCAAATGAATAATTGAGATTGATTAATTTTACAGAAGTTACTGGAAAACAAGGTTAGGATATTATCATTATTTCCTGAATAAGTTTTAATTACATGATATTTCTAATTACAAGCATAATTTTTGTAGAAAGAACTCAAATTTTTTTTTTTACATAAATATTTTGTAGGGGAAGAATAAATATGATCTGAATTAGAATATTCAGGCACAGACTATTGATATATGTTTTAAGTTAATCACGAATATTTAATATTGACTATATTTCTAATAAATTATGTATTTTCTATTGTGAGTTTTAGTTGTAAAATAATTTTCTTTTTACTTAAATAAATAACATTAGTATGACGTATCAACAGTATACATACCTAAATATATTATGCCAAAAAACTTCTAAATATCATATTAATTATTTATTCTGTAATTGATTTATAAGTTTTTAATATATCTTTTTATTTTTAGTTTTAATTAAATTTTTGATATTTTTATTAATTTGAAATAAAATATGAGAGTTTTCTTGATTCTATTGTAAATCAATTGAAATTTATTCTGTTTTTTTTACATTATTTGCATGAGTTTTATTTTTTTTTTATTTTACTATCGTAATAAAAGTCAAATTTGTAAATATGAAACCATTTATTTATTTTTTGTTTTTGTGGATAATATGACTATTCGATGAGAATTTTATTCTTAGAAGTGTTGCCAGATTTATGAGATCTTTTAATTTTTTCGATAGTTTGTTATTATTTTCTTTTCAATTAGACTCATTTAACAATTTAAAAGTCGATATATAATTAGTAATTTCACCAAATAGAATTTATTTACTCTCAAATTGTAAATTACAAACCTCTATCGACATGATTAGAAGTTCAATATTTTTGTAGAAATAAAACCTCTATCAAACTGTTTATTTTTAATTGTGATGATTTAGTATTCATATCAAATTATATTAAATTTATTGAAGAAATAAAAGATTTATATTTTCTTGAAAACAGTTATTCTGTAATTAAAAATAATATTATTTATTAATTTTTGCATATGTATTAAATTTAACCTCTAATTAATCCAATTAAAAAGAGACCATTACAGTGCACTATTAAATCGTATAATACTTATTAACTAGTTTTTTAAATTTGATTTCTAAATTTATTTTTAATTATTATTTTATAACTGGGAAAAAAAAAAAAAAACCCCTTAAAATCCAACTGGACTGATACAGTCCAAGGTTGAAAGAGCATCGCCTTCTAGATTACAAAGACAAAGCAACCTAACTTCAGAAACAGCACAGCAACAACTACTGCAACAAGTTATCACAGCGGCGTTATATATTAACCAAAAATTATAAAAATAATATTAAAACCCTTCTCCTTCTCTTTCTTTACTTCCCTCCCTCTGTGTCTCCGTCTCGTTTTTTTCCTCATAAGCATCGTTTCCTTGACATGGATTCCGCACACCACCTTGATTCCCAAATCTGATAAACCCTATATTCATGGATCACGCATGACAAAAACAAACAAAAGACCCTAACTTTTCTCTTTTGAATTCTGCAGTTGGCCTTACTCCGATCCACCTAACAGATTTTCGGCTTGGGCACAAATACTGTTTGTTGTTTTTTTTTTCTCCTTCCAGTTAGTATGCATAGATCTGGAGCTGTTATGGCTTGGAATGTATTCAAGTTTTGTACGGCCCTTCGGGGCCTGGGCTCGATCATGATCCTTTTGGTGCTTGGGATTGTCGTTGTTACATATTACGCTGTCGTTTTGACCAATTATGGCCCTGCTTTATACGATGGTGGCCTTGATTCTCTTACTTCTCTTGCTGTCTTGATCCCATTTCATGGTTTGGTAAGATCATATTTTTCTTTTTTTTTAAAAAAAAAAGGTTTTTATTGCCTTTTTTTGGGTTCTATGAGATGGTACTTTTGTTCTATAATATTGGTTCAAGTTCCACGACAAACACCCCCCCTCCCCCCGGGTTTGCAATTGAGTGAAAGATGAGAACCTTTTATTTTTCTGGTTAAATTTTTACTTGCTGGAAATATGGTAGTCCGGGGCATTATTCAGCTAGGCAATTTTCTTGTTTTGTTAATTAAGTGGAAATGTGGGGCTAGACGCAGATCTTAGTTTTTTTTTAAGCTTCAAATAGTTTTTAAACAGTATTAGATTTGGGTGCAGTAGGAATTGGAACTAAAAATGGAGATTTTGTTTCCATTGCAGTTGATGATGCTATTGTGGAGCTACTTTTCTGTTGTTTTAACTGATCCGGGTAGTGTGCCTCCGAATTGGAGGCCTGCTATTGATGAGGAAAGAGGTGAGGTAGACCCATTGAATGGCTCAGATTTCAGTGGTTTGCCAACTGATTCTTCCAATCCAAGAATCCGTTATTGCCGGAAGTGCAACCAGCTGAAACCACCTCGTTGCCACCATTGCTCTGTTTGTAAGTTTCCTTCCAAATGTTCTTTTTCTAGATCACCTTGTTCATCAGAAAAAATAATTGGCTTTTTCCCCCCTTCCTTTTTCAGGTGGAAGGTGTGTGCTAAAGATGGACCATCATTGTGTGTGGGTTGTCAATTGTGTGGGGGCATTAAATTATAAATATTTTCTTCTATTTTTGGTAAGTTGCGCTTCACTGTCTAAGCTCATAAATTTCATGTTAATGTTCTTTTTATGTATGGCTGAAGTAGGTGCAAGAGAACTTTTTTTTGATGAAGGAATTGCCTAGATTCGAACAGAACTCCTTTTTTTTTTTTTTTTGGTGAAATGCAGATTGGCTTTACCTTAGCTAAACAGTTAAAACATTAGGGTCAATGGAGTTGATTGAGGTGGTTTTTGTATGTTCCCTTGGACAACGGGAGGAATGCCCGAGTTTTTCATGGGAGATTGAAAGTATTTTGAGTTATATTGCATTACCTTATCTGATACATGTAGGCACATGCGTAAGCTGCCTATATATGTGTCAGATATTCAATCTTGTTTGATCTTATTTATGGATGTGTGGTGACGCAAACAAGTGGCATATATACCTGTATAACTTACACTTTGTAGCCTCAAATATATTGATTGCTGTAGTTTGACCAAGATCTTGTCGTCTGATGATCGACATTATTAATTTTGGTGGCTATCTTGAGCGAAGGGCTTTACAGGTCACATTGTTTATGAACTTTTACAATTGTAGTTTTTTGGAATGTGAACCAGAAGAAAGAATATGCTTTAACATTGTTTTGCTTAGAAAGTCCTGGGAAATATAAAATCAAATTCATTTTTCCTAACAGAAACAATTGCTGACTTGATAAAAACTGTGTGATTATGTATTCTCGGTGATTATGCTCTTCTGCTCGTTTAAAGTATAACTATGTTTTGTCATTGTTTGGTCCATTTGAATTTGTCAGTAGGATGACATCTTTTCTTTATATTTTCTTAACTGTAATATTGAATATTAATGCAGTTCTACACATTTCTCGAGACAAGTCTTGTGTCATTGTCACTGCTACCACACTTCATAGCATTCTTCAGTGATGGGGAAATTCCCGGAACACCTGGGACTCTTGCGACCACGTTTCTTGCCTTTGGTAGGATCTACTTACCCTACGTTCTTCCCTGCATAATCGGTAAAGTGTACTTTTTCTATAACCATTGCTTCTCTTTTACAGTTTTGAATCTGGCTTTTGCTTTGAGTGTTTTGGGATTTCTGATCATGCACATGTCGTTGGTTTCTGCCAACACCACTACTATTGAGGTATTTTCTTTGCTTGACTTCTTTTTTTCAGCAGTCTTCCTTTGTTTGGTTTGTGGATGCCCAAAAAGTAAACTGTGAGCACGAATGAAAGTTCAACAGCGATGAGAAAAAATGGTTACATGTCATATAAATATTTGGCATGGTTCAATTCATTGTATCAATGCTACTTGCCATGAATCACATCATGCCGTGTTTAGTTGGCTCACTTTTTAACTAAGCTGGCTTTTATTTTGTGATGCTCAATTTCCACAGTTTTTTTGATGGGTTTTTCAGTAACTGTCATGATGTTTAGATTTGCTGTTTGTCCTTTTCATCTCTTTTGATCAGGCTTATGAGAAGAAAACCACACCAAAATGGCGATATGACCTTGGTCGAAGAAAGAATTTTGAACAGGTGATCTTTTATTGCTGTTGCTTATTTATTATTTCTTTTTTCATGACTGTCCTTTGTGAAACTGAAAAATGTTAAATGCCTGGTGCAAAGATACATTCAGAATTGGTCATACTCACTCCTTTTAGCTTAACTAAAGCATGTCTTTTTCATTATATTTGAGGAATTATTGTCTTCCAAATGCATTTTATCCAAATAAATGCATACACGTATAACAAATATGAGAACGTCAGCACAGGAGGTCTTCTGTGGTTCACTGTGAATGAAAATCATTGAACTTGATTATAGCAAGTATGTGAAAGTTGTAATCTTTGGTGTTTGGTGTTTGTATTGTTCTCTAGTAACGATCTTTGCTGTTTGTATCTTAGGTATTTGGGGCAGATAAGAGATACTGGTTCATTCCAGCTTATTCAGAAGAAGATTTGCGACGAATGCCTGCACTTCAAGGTCTTGAATATCCATCAAAGCCTGACTTGGACTCCCAAGAATTCTAGG
>CATIWR010159395.1:0-21284 GCA_949677035.1 Omphalea diandra | reverse complement strand
GGTGTATAAAAATTAAAATTGGAAAGAGAGAAGAGAAATGAGTGGGAAAGAGACACATAATTTATAGTGGTTCGGGTATAAACAACCCTACATCCACTCCTCAATTCTTAGAAATTGGGTGTTCCACTATCTTTCAAAGGTGTTTTTAAACTTACACCAAACTTTTACACTTGTGTTTTAAAGGCTCACACAACAACCTATACACTTGTGTTTTGAGGCTTACATAATAACCTTTACACTAGTGTTTTAACATGCTCACACAAAAACCTCTCTTAGTGTTTTGACAGGCTCACATTATTACCTAATACAATTGGTGTTTATGCTCACACCCAATAATGACTTAAAGAATAGAAAAGAGTGAGTAGCAAAATTGAAAGAGTTTGGTTACAAAGTTATCCATTCTCTTGCATTTATATATGTTTAGTGAGGTATTTATAACCTCTACCCATTTAAGAGATGTTGCAATAAAACTGGTACAAAATCATCAAAGTGTGCTAGACAGATTTTCACATTAAATGCTTGATAGTCTTAATTCGCGGTCGCTACTACTCGTTAGCGGTTGCGAAATCCAAATTCCATAAGGAAAACCTCGTTTGTGTCTAATGGCTAGTCCACGTGGCAGCTTCTGATTAGTTGACTAGAAAAATATAGTCGTTGCCTTTCACCTGCTCTTAAAAATAGCGTTCACAATTTATCTTGTACAGGATGTGACTTTGGACGTGAATTCCTCTTCTAAAAGTGTTCATCTTCTTCTTTTGGATTCGCAGTCACTACCAACAAGTTCCCATCGCGATTTTTGACTTCCAACGGTTACTTAGGACACTTGTCAAGCTGTGGTTGTAGACATGATTGCATCTTGAGTTATTTCGAAATTCGCGGTCGCGACTGAGGCAAGCCTTACACAACGAATTCATCTGTGAGTTCAACTTTCCTTTCTTTGAATTGGTCGTGGCAGAGAAGTGGCCCGCGAATACGTCTGCCTATTTTGTCAACCTGTCTTGGTCTAGTTCGTAATCGCGATTTATCAAGTTGCAGTCGCGAATTAAAGTACACTTGCTTACTTTGGAGATTTTTTAATTTTATCCAACTTCCAATGTAAAGATTAACTAAAAACTACAAAACAACACTTAATATGAAACATTAGAATTGATCAATCCCCTTTGTCAAAATCAAAAGAGGTCTAAGACTTAGGGTTAACCATCCTAGTCCAACAATTGCATTTCTAGAATGATCAACCATTTTTCATTTGGAATCAAAGGGTGAGATTTATAAGAAAAATGTTTGTAAATAGTAAAGGTGGGAGCTTTGAAAAAGTTAAGTGATGAAACAATGAAAGCTTCCTAGAGATGATGCCAATTGATGACCCTTTAATCGCTAGAAGGACGGACATCCTGCCAAAGGATGAACAAACGTGAGCTAAAAGAGACTGTATTTTCCACGATCACTCCAATGCCTGAATTAGTAAGAAGGAAGAAAGTTTTTGAGATTGAGAGTTTGAGGAAGTAAGCAATAGTAAGAACTCTAGTAAAAAACATATCTCTATTTTAGAGATGATAGATATTTATATCTTTATTGCTTCTAAATCCTTTTCAATTGTGTCAAAAATAGTATCAGTTAATCTTATTTTCATTATTTTTAGATATCTGAAAAGCGTGTGTTGTGTAATCACCAAATATTCTTCAAACATGACATGTTTTTTTGTCTTTTATTAGACTTTTTGAACGACATGCGTGTTCAGCTATTTTACCATTTATATTTCAGTCTTCTTCGTAGTTGCATGCTCCTTCTCTGTTTCATTTCAGAAGATAATTTATGTAGGGGACTTATCTTTTCATGAGGTAAGTGTCTTCTATGCGGAAAACGGGTGTCTTTTTCAAGGGCGTTCAATTATTTGAACGCTATCAACTGTCTGTAATTGTTGTGATTTCATTGGAATTTTGATATGACCTAAACTTAATCAGTAAACTATTTCCTGAAAAAAAAAAAAACTTGTAATAGTCATTAAAAATAATAAAATATGTAAACACCCTTACGGTAATTGTCTTTTTTTTTCTTTTCTTTTATACAAATGATGACGTCGGTCTTTTCACGTTACGTGTTAGTTGTTTAGTCCTTAGTTGGCTTCGCACATCTGAAAGACAAATATTCGTAGACATATATATCCCTTCTCCCGTACCTTTTGTCTGTCAACGCTTTTCCTCTTTTGTCAGTTTGTATTTTCAACAGTTACATTCCTCTTAGGAACATTTCTATATTTTGTTCTTTTTTCTTTTTTAGTTTTCTTCTTCATTTCTTGATTTTTTTTTAATTTTTGTTAGAATTTGTTGTTGCAGTTATTCATCAGTACTTACTGATCAAGTGAAACGCAATTGACATCCACTCTTTCCCTTTTTTGACCACTCACAGAAAGGGAACCTTTTTCTGTCTGTGTGTGGTTTTTGTGTCTACTTTTTTTTTTTTTCTTGGGTGCGGATTTTGGGTTAGGTAACAGCTTGGGCAGTCATGGTAAGGAAACATGGATGGCAACTACCAGCGCACACCTTTCAGGTATGGCCTTATATATGTCTCTTGAGACGAATGAATCATACCTATTTTCTCAATTACTTTTGTTTTATTTTCCCAACACTCTTTAGGGTTTCACTGAGAAATGCTCATGTAGTATTATTTATTTATATTTCTGGATGTCCTGGAGCTTTTTCTATTTCTTATATGTTATTATTTTTAAGCCTACGGTGGGAGGTTGCTTGTTGTGTGTTACTGGCTTTTCAGGTCCTATTTCAATTTTGGACGATGATATTGCTTGGGTCAATAACTCTATGATTTGTTTCTAGTAGCTTTTAAAGGTTACTTGAGCAACATAAATTAGTTATGTCCTGATCAATTGTTGAGAACACTGAAGGAAAATAAGCAACAATGGAAAAAAAAAAAAAGAATATATACTTATTTTCTTAATTTAGAAAACGTTCCAAAAGTTATAATCACTGATGGTCCTTCAAGAAGTGGAAAAATTTGGATTTTCATGTTCCATCTTGAGCAGTGGAGTTATTAAGTCTCCATAACAGTTGGTTGCTTGGCAGGAAGTAAAGGAAAACTAGATTTAGTGTTTACATTGATTCAATTTAAAAGTATGAAATTCAGATTTTTCTTGTAATTTCTTGCCATAATGAAGTTTAGGATTTTGCTAGTATTCCAGATTTTTTTAAAGGTTTCATTAAAATTATTTGGGAAGTGGTTCGTTTCCTATTTAATCTTGGTTTTAATTTTCCTAGTGTTTGGGATTCCTAATCCTTAGAGGAGTATTACTGATTATGCTCCCAAGTTTTTGGCCTGTCAAATTCACCCATCTGGTGACAAGCCTTCCTGACTCAAATTTCTGTGCTCCTTAAAAGTACCTGCAAAATTTCATTATTTTGCCTCAAACTTCATTACTTTCCAACTATTTTTGTTCCACAAACATCAGATGCTTTTCTTCGTCTTAAGAATTTAAATCCTTTATTTGGTAGACTAAATTAAGGATTGCTCATGCTTCTCAGTTTTCTGATTTGCATAGTACCTTTACTGGTGCTGACATGAAAACCATGCTAAATAGGATTTGGAATATTCTTATTCATTGATGATGCTGTTTTGACTCAGGTTTGAAGACTTGCATCCTCAATCAGTGCAAAAAAATCATTATTTGGCTCTCTTTATTAATCTGTTCTACTCTATGTGGGATTTTAAGTGGATTAAGTAGACAATCCATTTTGGGATTTCCACCTTCCATTCCAATATACTTGATCTAGATTGAAATTTTGAAACACTATAACCACGGCCGGTTCTTGACCCTTGCTGCTTCAACCTTTAGCCCATTGGCGACTCAAATGTTGTGGGATTAGAGATGTCATTCACCATGCTATGAAGTACTCGATAGATTAATTTCACGTTTTAAAGATTTGGGATATCTTATATGCAATTTGTGTCTTTCTCGGTAGAGGCTGGAAATGATTGAAACAATGCTGGAGAAAGTTTCTAGTTACAATTAAAATACATTGTCTATCTCCAGTGGGCTGCTTGTTGATAAATAATTGGGATTTCTATTAGGAGGACCTAGTTTGAAGTCCCCTACATATCCCTGCAAGAAAGGGAAGGGGTTGGGGGGTTTGTGGGAAAGAGAGCTTATCACTGTATTCAATGGCCCGAAAAAAATAATGTACCATTCTACTGCTACCAAACAAACATATATTATCTGTCATGGTGCCGGTTTATTTGTCCATTGGATTAGTTTTTAGTTAAATCATGCATCAGTATCTCATTTACTTGTTTTCTAACTATTGCTTCTAATCTTTGGTAGGTTGTTGCAATCACTGTATTCTGCTTATTAGTGATTGCATTCTATGCTTTCTTTGCCCCTTTCCTTGGAGGCCACATTTGGGAGTACACTCTAATTGCCACCTACTCTCCAGTGGTATGTGACTTATTTATTTCTATGGCTACTTATTTTAAAATCATCGTTGTTGGCTGCAAGCTTAATTATTTGTATCATTTGTAGCCCAAGCCGGTTTTTCTTTAAATTGATATGATTGTTTCAATAATGAAGTAGGAGCTTTGAAGGTGCGTTAGGCTTTTTCTTATCTGTTTTATTGCTGATTAGATTTTCAATTACATAGAAATATTAAAAAAAAAAAAAATGAACTGCAAAAATGAGCACAATAAAAATTGATATTAAGTGAAACATTAAAAAATAGAGGAACTCGTTTTAGCTTAGAACAGAGTGATGGAGGACAAGTTGCAGGACTGCTTATTTAGGTTGGATGTAGGGTTTATTAGAGGATAGAATGGGTAGGAATTTTGGTGAACAGTTAAGTTTGGGAATGCAATATATTTAAGAACTAAAATTATGCAAGAATGAGAGGTTATGGGGTTGTTTTCGCATTTGTTTGGCATTATGAACAGTACCATGAATAGTAAAAAAAGGGGCTTAGTTTAAGTTTCACACCTTAAATTGCTTAGGCATTGCACCCAAGCTACCATAGGCATCATACAACTCAACTAAAAATATAACGTATGTGCATAACTGCCGGAATTTTATTGACTGAAAACTTCATTATAAGCCTTACAATGATAGGTATTTATAAACTCAAAACAAATCCCATGTCTCTAAGGCAAAGGACTTCAAACTATCCCGACCCTCCAAGGATTTGGATTCCGTAAGAGAACTGGAAAAAGAAAAACGAAACTTAATGTCAACCTAAACCTACAAGGAATCTAACTAAGACACTAAAAGAAAAATAATATTCCTAAAGAAATCTTGACAGATTTTCTAGCAAAGCTATGAAAAAAAAGTCCCTAAACTGGACATCAGTTTATTTATCTAAATAGACATTCTGTATTCTGTAATTACTTCAGTAAACCTATATTAATTCTGGATCATAATTCTAATCTAGAGTCTTTGAATTTGACTTTTCTTGGTGCCTTGTCTGTATTGCAGGGGCCCTAAAACAACTAAGGAAGTGTGTGTGTGTGTATTTAAGTTGTAATCAGTTGTAGTTTTCTCTCATTCGACTTAAAATTTATTATATGAGCATGCAATCATTAAGGGCACATGATTTAGTAGAAAAATTAGAGGGTGGCTATAATTCTCACTAACTTTTAAGTTTTTGACATTCTTGATAAGTTCTGAAGTGATGCTATTGACAATTGTTAGCTTTGGGCTTTACTTTTATTCATTTGCCTAATTTTTGTTGTTAGCTTTACCATATTGTCCTTTTCATTGCTGTCCTTTTCCCCCTTTCTTGACTAGTATAGAGACTTAAATTAAGATAGTACTAGGGGTGACAAATGGATGGTTTTGGTGGATATGGGTTGGCTTAGAAATAATCCATGCAAAACACATCGCGAGGCCCTTAAACATTTTATAGTTTTGTTATTGAGTCCCTCTACTTTCATTGTACACATTGAAGAACTTTTATTTATGTGCTTTTAAAATTTTCAAGTCTTATATGTTAAATGATGTTATATGCAATGCGGTTCTTTAGTAATTTTTTGAACTGCCAATAATAAATTTGTCGTGAATTCCACTTTCACTATCATAGAAGTCTTTGATGTGAGCAAGTAAAAGGTTGAGGGCTTAATTTGGACAAATCAAAATACATGGATTCAATAGCATAAGCATGTAAAGTTCAAGGACTTGAGGATGTGTTTTTCCCATCACTTAATTACTCATTTATAACCATTTAACATTTTATGGGTACCCATAGCCATGTAACTCACATCAGTATTCAGCTGCTCATTTACCCTCTTTATTTATTAATATCTAGGTTGATGGTGTTCCATCACTACTGCCACTTCTAACTCCATCACCACCCCATTGCCACTACCTCCAGCAGCTCAGCAAACCAACTAGTTATATAATTGTTGAAATTTCAAACCTAAAAAAGAGAAATGTGGGGAGGTTTAAAGGGCTAATAATTACTTAATTAAACAAAGAGAAGAAACTTAAAATGCATCATAAGTTTCAATATGTGAAACAAAAAAGGAAAAAAAAACTGAAGTGAATAAATAATGAATTGAACTTAAACATCATCTTAAGAAACCAAATGGGTACAATAAAGCAAATAAATAAAAGTAAAATTGGTTTTGCAAAAAGATGGTGAATGAAATATATAACAAGAATCAATATATATATATATAAGTGTGTGTGTTTTGGTTAACTGCAGGTTTTTAGTATAAAAAGCAAAACCGAAATGAAAAATGAAAGTTTTTTAAAATAAAAACCAAAACAGCCAGACTAGTTAACCAGATTTTTCAGTTCAGTTTTGGTTCTACGGTTTTTCTTTTTTTTTTTTTTTTTTTTTTTTGCTTACCCCTAGCTTAAGTCAGTTATTGTGCCATTTGTCACATAATCTGGATCACTTCTGTTCGTATCATATCATGCCACAACAATTTTTCCGTCCCTTCTCTTCTTTCTCTCTTTTAATGCTGTCTATATGCTTCCTATCTTTCTTGTCATGGCATTGCAGGTACTGCTTGTATTTATTCTTTATGTTCGTTGCACTGCAATCAATCCTGCAGATCCTGGCATAATGTCTAAATTCAGTACAGATATAAAAAATAAGTCCAATATGAATTATGGGCTATCAGAGAAAGATCTACCTAGAAAATTTGATGAAATTGGCAGTGCAATGCATTCTTCCCCATCATCTGCTTCTAGGAGCTCTATACCTGCAGCTAACTCCAGTAAGAAAAGTTCAGCAAGAGAAATTGTAGTAGATACTGCAGTGCAACCTCTGACTAGAAATTCTGGTTGTAACTTCAGAGGAATCTTCTGTGCATTGTTTGTTCATGAAGATTGCCGCAAACAGGAAGGTGTGGCTGAACAACAGGGCACTGGTGAAGATGCTTTATTTTGTACCTTGTGCAATGCTGAGGTATGTGATATAACCAATGTGTTGTATTTTTGCTTATCTTTCAGTGTGTAATTCTATCATGCAGTACAATAGTTCTGCAAATTGCATCTCTGCATCGTTTCTTTTATAATATATATATTTAGCAAATTGTATAGTATGTGGAAAATGCAGTTTAGATGCATCCTATGGAGAAGACACTCACCAAAATGGCCTGTGTTGTTTCTGACACCACTTTCTTTTTGGTGTGCCTCTGACACTTCTTAGACATGGCTAAGCACCAACAAAATAATATTTTTTTTTTCCAAAAATGGATGCTTGTATGACATGTTTAGTTATTCAATCACAAGTTTTTTTTTTTTTTAAAAAAAAAGGTTTCTCAAACACAAATAGGAGAACGAGAGATTTTTCATGAGTCCGCTTCTTTTTTATTTTTGGACTATTTTTGGCAATCTAATTATATTGCATGAAGTAAGATGAAATTGAATATGCATGTCAAGTTATTCTAATTCATATAATCTAATTATGAATATCAATTTATTACATAATTTAAAACTGTATTTTAGACTTTAATGTTGCAATGTTGCAGACTTGCTAGGGCGTCGGTGCTCTGTTTTCGATTTAGTAGGATAGCGTATCATTTAATGAAAATTATTTTCATTATTCTATCATTAGTAATTTTTAAATTTAGATTATTGTTTTATTTTACAAAATGTGCTTTTGGCTCAAAATGATATAGTATAATTTAATTGATTAGGTTTTGTTACATATAATTTATCATATAAAATATATCTCATAGTTTGTATTATTATGATTTTGCTGTGAGATATCTTGTGCTTCAAAAGCTGCAATGTTCTTTGTGCATATTGTGTTGTGTTGAGTTTTTGTGCTTAAGTTCATTCATTGTGGAATTCACTCAAAGCATATTTTGAAAACACTTCTTACTGGTTCAGTGATGTAATGATAATCAAATTCTGAAGAAGAACAACATTGTATGTGCTTGATTAAGGTCTTTTGAATGTGGCATGTGAGTACAGAATCTCCCTGGCTTAAGCACAGATTTATACCTATTTTGTCACATTGTCGAAAAGCTAATGTCTTGTCCTAGAATCACCATAGCACCACTTCACCAATGCATGCAACTAGCAAACTTGTGAGCTCTGCAACTTCAATCCACCATCGTTTGCAAAGTGTTGCAATTAATTGGCAGTCTTCAAATGCATTTGAACAAGAAAAGTTTGTTAGAACTTTGAAAACATTAATGGAAGGGATGGCATAGGAATAGTTGCACCTATAATATTTTTCCTGTGGATATCTTACCGTCACATGGATCCAAAAGAAATGCACTAAATGATACGGCTTTTGGAAGTTGTAACTTTGTTCAACTTTTATATTTTTGAATAACAATTATAACATAATGTTTGCCCAGCTTCCTGGGGTGCCATAATTTTCTGCACTTTTATGTTCTTAAAGGTCTTGTTTTATTGTTGTGTTGATAGTTGAGAATAAATTGAATGTAATGTATTCTTTTTAAATAATTTCAGTGTCATCTTTGTCTGCTGTTTAATTAATAGTCACTATCACCTCTTTAATGATGGCAAGTATTACTGCATGTCAAGTGTTTGAATGTTGAAAGCAATTTGTGACAAATGATAGAAAATTTGTGGATCCTTTTATGATAATTTTCTGATATTTTAAATAGTGTAATATACTGTCATTGATATCATCACAAGAATTATAGAAGTTTATTCTGCTTCTCATTATCTGAGTTGATATCTTTGTCAGCACTATATTTTGGGAAACAATTACAAGGATAGTTGATGACCTTATTTTATACACTGATTGGTGCCTCAAAAATTAACACTGTTGCAGTCCTTATGAACGCTGAATCTTTAAAATGTTCAGGTACGCAAATTCAGCAAACACTGCCGAAGTTGTGATAAATGTGTTGATGGTTTTGATCACCATTGCCGGGTACCTTTTCATGTTGCTTCAAGCATTCTTTGTAGACTCATCTTGAATTATCTTTTAAGATATTCTGAAGTATACAAAATATAGTTTACTTGAAACTGACCTCAGTCTCTGGTGTGGCTGCAGTGGCTTAACAATTGTGTTGGTTACAGAAATTATGTTACTTTTATTTCTCTGATGGCCATTAGTCTTGTTTGGGTATGTACAACACTCCAACTCAAGCGAGTTTTACTTCTCATGGTTATTTGTTTTGTTTGGGCATGTATTTTAACTCTTGGCTATTTTTCATTTGAAAATAATTAAATAATGATTCTCTTTTCCTCTCTCTCTCCAGCTTGTACTTGAAGCTGCAGTTGGTATTGCTGTCTTAGTGCGTTGCTTTGTTAACAACAAAAAAATAGATGCTGAAATTGTTGACACACTTGGAAATGGTTTCTCTCGAGCTCCTTTTGCGACAGTTGTGGTACATATGCAGAATATTCTTAGACCAATTCTGGTACCTCACATTTCACTTCCAATTATCAGAACTTCCAGTGCTGATATTGGATTTAATTGTTGCAGGCTGTATGTACTGCAGTCTCGCTTCTGGCATGTGTTCCTCTGGGTGAACTCTTCTTTTTCCATATGATATTGATCAGAAAGGTTTGTGGTCTAGGAAGTTGGGTATTATGTTCTTTTTTTTTTTGGCTGTCATGTTAGCTGCTGAAAGGATGGACCAGGGGATGTTAAATTTGAAATTTTAAATATATTTAGGGTTGGAATGCTGGTTGGAAATTAATCTATAATTTTAGCAGCTGAAGGATTGTCAAATGAAACAGAGATGATCTGAGGAAATTGTTTTATCGAGACAAATTTTAACAATCTAAAATTTTCATTTCCTTTAATATTTTTCTATGTTGAATTAGGGTATTACAACATATGAATATGTTGTGGCAATGAGAGCAATGAGTGAGGCCCCTGCTGGAGGATCTGTGGAAGAGGAACCGCCAAATGTACTATACTCCCCAACAGGATCTGCTACTACAGGATTCAGCGGTGGAAGTTCACTGGGCTTGCCATACAAGGGAGCATGGTGTACCCCTCCGAGGGTATTTGTGGATTATCAGGTATTAACTTTTGGTACTTGCTTGTAATTGTTTTAATTTTATATATTTTCAAAATTGGACAGTGGTCCAAGCAAATCTGATGTACATCCCTGGCCAACAATATTGTTGACTAAAGAATGCTTGACACCATTCATGGTGAAGATTTAACAATTCTTGGCTGAATAGCTTCTGAAAAAGTGCAAGATATTGGCATGATATAAGGATCCAAAAATAAAGTCTTATTCCAACCTTGTGGGAGCAGTTTGTGATTTCTTTTTGGGTTAGAAGTGAATCTAATTCTTTTGAGGACATTGTATGGTTATGTTGTCTTTCAACCAGAACATGTAGTGCCATGAATAAGAATGGTGATAGTTAGCTTTTGGTTTATAATATATATATATATATCAGATATCAATACTTGATGTCATGGATTCTGTGTTCTCTCAATATTTATTTTTTTATCATTTAATTATTTGACTGTGTCACCCATCCCCCAACCTCCCCCATAACCCAAACACCCCCCTCCAAACAAAAAAAAAAAGAAAAAGCTTCACTGACTTGTTCCAGTTAATCCCTGGATTTCATATGTACCTTTTGTCTTCCTGGGACAATCTAACAAGCATGGGTGAATTTCTCTTTAATCTACATAAGCTGAATAAACACTTTAGGTTGGAACTAGACCATCTCCAATTCTTTTCTTTTATTTTGATTTGTCTTCGTGCATACAATTTCTCCTTGTCTGTTCCCACTGTTTTATGGATTCAAAGGATCAAGTGAATAAAGTTCTTAGATGAAGTCGATGGATCTAGAGCTACTGCATATTGACATTTTTTTTAAAAAAAAAATTTACCGAAAATTTTGAAACAAGTGAAAGATCCTGCACTGGTCTATTTATAACTCTTTTTTATATCAGCATAATATATGATGCCAGCTCTGTATTAATCCTTATTTTATTGTGGGTTGCGATTTCAGTTGTTTTTCTGCTTTAAATTTCCTCAGCTGTGTTTTTTTGTATGGGATCAATTATGTTCTTCCCAGCTTTGATTTTTGATTCATTAAGACATTGGTTGTGTGCTTGATATAGTCTGAATTAATCATGTTGTTTGCGGAAGATCTATGCCTTCTGTTGTTGTACTAGTGGATCCTGGTGTCTCCATCACTATCTGTTAACTTGACTTTGCATACATTCTTATTTTTCTTCCATAGTTTTTTAGAATTTTGTGCGCATGCATTGAGAAATGACAAATGAAAACAATATTCCGAGTTTCTCATAAAATTGCTGGTTTTATCATGATCTTTCTTTAGCTCCAAACTATGAGTCCTGAAGTATTGAACAACTAGAAAAGATGATGGACCACAGCTACTTCCGACTTGACCATATCCTGCATTTTTTTTTATTAAAGTTAGATTGAATTTTTTCATTATAAAACAGTAAAATTACTTAGAGCAAGCTCTAGATATTCCCAGTTGTTGAAAACAAGTTTCAATTTTGGCTGTGTTAGGATGAAGTAATACCACACCTGGAGCCTGGAATGGTCCCTTCAACTGTAGATCCAGATGCAGCTGGAGGTGCAGAAAGAGTGAATAAGATATCTAAAAGGCCGGTTCGAATTAGTGCCTGGAAACTTGCAAAGTTAGATTCCACGGAGGCTATGAGAGCAGCAGCAAAGGCCAGGGCATCATCTTCAGTTTTAAAGTCTGTTGATAATCATCATTTACCAGATCCTGAGTATAGCTCTAGTGGAAACATGAGTGTCAGGAGCAGTGTAAGCACTGACACAGGGGCAAACAAAGATATGAAAAATGAGTTCAGATTGCCTACCATAGGAAACTCTATTGCCTCAGGCCAAGGTAGCAGGGATGAGTATGAAACTGGGACTCAGAGTGTAAGTAGCTTCAGCAGCCCAAGCCACATTCATGAGTCTGTCACCCTTAGCCCTTTACCACAACCTCAAGGTTTTGGTCATTTTAGTGCAGTAACTTCAGTCCCTGGCTTTATTCCTGATCATGCTTTATCTTCAAAGGCACCTTTCCCTGCTGGCAACAGTTCTTTGTCACATCCCATATCAGGAATAGATGAAAAGATTGTGCAGAGGGAAGGCAGTACTGCTGATCCATTGCTTCATTCAGCGCCAGCTACTTCTCTTCTTAGGGATGTCAAAAGGACATCTGTTGTTTGGGACCAAGATGCTGGAAGGTATGTATCAGTTCCTGTGTCAGCTTCTGAAGCTAGAAACAAATCCATGGGGCAAATACGATTGCCAAAACCTAGCGCAGAAATGAGCAATCATACCAGGAAGCCAATTATTTCACTACCAGAGCCTTCATCTTCGGCAGCTAAGGCTTCAGCACAGCAAGCTGAAAAGCTGATGTACACAGAGAACTCCATTTTCTTTGGTGGTCCACTTTTGAGTGCCCCAGTTAGGGATGGTTTAAGAAATGGAGGTTCTGCCACAAGAGAGGTCCAACAGAGATTGGCACTAAGCTTATCTCGTGAGTCTAGATTCAAAAGAGATTCTACCTCAAACCAACTTCCTGTGTTTGTTCCTGGGGGTCCAGAGCAGTACACTCCTTCGATATCTGGGTTAAGGAAGTGTTAAGGTTGCGCCTCTAATTGGATTTGTGCTACAATCTTTGCTTTTCAAATTGGTGGATGAATTGATAAAAATTGGCTTGAAGAAGAAGCCTCTTATGGGAGCAGCTCAGCCCCAGGAACGTTGCAATTTTGAACTGTTGTAAATCGTTGTTGTAACTTGTGAGGTTCAAGCGGTTTCTTCTTCGGAGGAAATTAATGGTGAAACACCTGCTTCAGGTGAAGAAAACAGAGCTGATTTCATCTACTCTCTAGCGTTGTGCTGGAAGGGTTTCCATGGAGTTCTTTCTAATTATCACTCACTGTTTTTTTCCCCCCACAATTTGATTTTGTTAGATTGGAGATATCTTTCCCATTCCTCTTACACTGGTCATATATTTTAATAGTTGAAGAATTTATCTGATGCCATTACTTTGTGCAAGGGGTGCGTGCGTAAAGTGAATAAATAGATAAATTATTAAAGAAACGAAGACTTTAAGATGTTGATGTCTGAGTAACAAAACGCAAGGATTGCCAAATAGGCCGATATCTGCAAGTGTAATTGGTGTGCAATAGAGATTGGTAGGTTATGTAGAAGTTTTCTTTGAAATAATCTAATCTTTCCAAAAGAGGAGGTCCAGTTGCTTGGAAAATTGTTTGCACTCCTAAATCCTCTTGTGGCTTTTGTTTAAAAGATATTTATGTTTGGAACGAAGTTGCAGCAGCAAAATTTATTTGGGAAATACTCGATCTAAAGGCTATATTATGGGCATTGGCTATAATCACAAGCTAAAGAAAATAAGCTTTTGGGGTATCCAAAAATCTCATGACTCTAGCTGGATTTGCTCTCATATTCTCACATTGAGAAATGAGATTAATTTTTTGCTGTAAGTATGTGCTTGGTAGTGGGAAAACTTGTTCTTTGTGCTACGATCCTCGGGGTTCATGGTAACTCAATCATTGATAAATTCCATTTTGTCAACATTGTTAATTTTGAGGTTCTCAGAACTCCCAATGTCAATGACTTGAGGCATCAGGGTAGGTGGCATTTTCCCTTGTTCTTCCCTTGTTCTAGATATAGCTATTGATCATCTCTGCCACTTTATTCTCATAATTTCACTATCAGATCTAACATTGCTAATAGAATCTTATGGAAACAAAATTTCAATGGGAAATATTCCTTTCACAGTTTCTGTGAAGCTCTCCGTCATTCTTTGCTTATGGTAAATTGGAAAAAGTTCGTTTGGTTCTCTAAATCTGTCCTAGACATTGCTTTATTCTTTGGCTTGCAAGCTTAATAATAAAGACAAATTACAATAATGGGGGATTGTCCAATCTAATGTTTGTGATGTTTGTAACCTCCCTGAAAGCATAGATCGTCTGTTCTTTGATTGCTTTTTCTCCAAGCAGTTTGGAATCAAGTTAATCCATATTGTGCCATTTATATATTTCTTTTCATTTAGAGAAGAGAGATAATTTGGTTTATAAGGAAGACTTGTGGCAAAAACTGTTGGATTAGAAAACTTTTTTAGTTGCTTCTCTTCATTTTCTTTTAAAGTGATTATTGGTCTATTGAGAGTGTTGAGAGACTTCTTATTGTTGTGAAGCTTAGAGTAGCTTCTTTGGTCCTGTTTTGTTGTTTGTATTTCTTTGCTATTGTTTTTTCTGTTATGTTAAACTTTCTTTTGTTAATGAAATTCTTTGGTTGATCGACAAAAAAAAGGAAAAAAGCAAGGAATTTATTTAGGAGTACGAAATTGACTATGAGAAGATCAACAAGAATCATTCACGAATATAGCATGATTATACATTTTTCACCATGTCATTTTTGCATGATGACACGATTGGGTGATATTTTATGTTCTTGGTAATCTATGATTGTTTCAAAGAAATATTAATCTAATAATGAATATCCATTTCATTCCGTAAATTTTATGCGTTGGTGAAAATTTACAAATTAATTGAGGAAGTGCTTGTGGTTTTCTTTCTTTTCTATATCATTGCAATTTGGTGATCGTTGTGTTATTTATCTTTTGTTGCATCATGTTTAACTTTATTATTGAATCGGGTTCCTTGCAATGAATGCTCAACTCATATCATTAACATAATAATATAAATGTTATAACATTGGATGGACAAATAAATAAACAAAAAAAAAAAATGTTCTCTTATCTCGCTCTCTCTCTCTCTCTCAGGAGCTCTATAGAAAGATGAAATAACTGCATAATTGGTGTTTTTTTCACATTGTGACAAACGCCGGACTAATCGAATTTAAAATGATTTGCGCTTTAATAAATTAGTATGATAAAATATTTTTACAATCTCTGTTTTTGTTTACATTGGCATTAGTGCGTAAAAATTCAAATTCTTATTATGTATGGTTTTGATTAATGGCTTAAAACATGTTACAGCTTTTTTGTAAGAATTATATAAAGTTTTCAGTTTTTTAGTTGTCTTTCTTTAAACATGACAGCTCCCTCTATATACATACGAGTATTTCAAAATATTTATGCCAAAATAATGTAAACAGGTAAAACTTCATTTTGGCACATTATTTGCTTAATTTGGATGTACATTCAATGAGATATATGTTTAAAAATCGAAAGCGAATTTGGGTTAAGAATTCTAGAGTTACTTTGTTTAGATACAAGGGAGGGGAGCAACTGAAGGAAAATCACTTAAATCAGCTACTTGTCAAGGCAGAGCAGCACCAACCACATAACCTTGAAGAAGAACAATCGCACTCTGGGGCAATGGCCAAACGCGATGAGAACCCAACGACACAGATAACGCTCGGAGGATTCTAGAATTACTTGGAGAATATAAACAATAGTTTTTCATATTACAGTCTCATTATCATAGTGCCTATGTTCAAATCTTAGATTGCAGTTTTTAGGTAGATTTGATAGACCAAATGGACACAAGGACCCTAAGAACTCCCATTAGAAAGAGTTCGAAGATCCACGACTGCTAAAAGACGACCCTTTAATGCATGATGCGCAAGTGCAACACAAGTTGATGTCACATATATGCTTGTTGATCAGGTCCTGGGTGATGCATCGTCTAAGACTAAATGCTACGACATTTTTTAACAAAGGTCTTTCTTTAAGCAAAAGAAGGGGGCAAGATTTAGGCTAGTCAAAAGGATACCCACACATATAGGCAGTGCGTATAGGTGTATGGTGGTGGCTCGTGATAACAGTAAAATTTTCTATTTTTAAGTGAAGTTTATTTCACATATAAACATGAAATTTTTAACTAAGAATAATTTTTTTTCTTATTTGATACATTAATAATCCTTTTTTTAGATGCTAAAAATTTTGAGAAATTTAATATGATTTTGGAAGATAATGTGATGATATAATTGATTAATTTTTAATCAAGATCACACACACACACACTTATGTATGATAATTAATATTTGTTTTTCTATATTTGTTGCAGAATACAGTGGCTCTTTCTCAAGACTCTGAAGAATTAGGATACTAGAATAAGCTAGGTTAATGGCAAGTTAGCTGAGTTAATAGATTTATTGCAAGGGGAACTTGAATTGTTAGTGAATCATATTGTAATTGTGCATGAGAAAAATACAAGAGATTGCTTAGGAAGGAGCCTTAAGCCACTAATCTTCCCATGTTCATGACATTGAAAAACACACTATTTGTGTATGTTCACAAAGAGTTGCTCGATACTCTTTGGAATAATGAGAAAGGTTATAAGCACTATGGGAGTGACAGTGATGAAATTTGTTCATGCTTAACATTAAGCATTTTGTGAATAGGGGTATTAGGAAGACTTTGAGTCATTTTATTGGTGTTTTTTTTTCTATGATGGAAAAGCAAAGTTAAAGATGTCCATTCTAATTCAATTCCCATTATGAGGTAGTTCTTTAGGGTTGGACTCTTTGGCATTTGAATTATGTCAGTTTAGGATGCAATTTCTTTCAAGTATTTCTACTTTTTATATTTTCTTGTGATGAAAATATGTTTATGTTGGTTGTTTGCTTACGAAAACTAGGTGATGTAAATATTTCCCTTGGATAATGTTAGTCTGATATGTATGGTTGCATCAATAATAACCTCTAATTGTGTTTGCATCTATAATAATCTCTAGCATTTACAATTGATATTGTGTTATTGGATACGTAATTGAATAAATGCAATGTTTAGTGGTTTGTAAAGAGTAACATAATGAATCACCTTAACATTGTGAAATTTTGCACAACCAAGTAAATTAATGATATGGTTATTGTGAAATTTTGAGAGCTTTTGTTCTATCTATATAAGTAATCATTATTATTTTGTTTTGAAAAGTTATGACAAAATGAATGTGTGATATGATAGCATTTATTTAGTGCATGTTTAGAGCTTTTCTGTGTGAAAATGTCATATGCTAGTAAAAACATTGTACATGAGGTAAACAAAAGTGAAAAGCTCAATTAGGATAGTTATGAAATCTTTAGCATGAAAATCTAGTATGTCCTAAAAGAGCAAGCGATTTTAAAAGTCTTAAATAATGTCTTGGATGAACTTGAGCAAGGCACTACAACCAAGTATTGGAAAGACCATGAGGGTTATGATGCTTGGAAGAAAAAGAATTATACTATATGTATTACATTATACAACATTTGGAAAAATGATATTACGAGGAAGTTCAAAAAGCATGAGATTGCCATGTAAATGTAGGTGGCATTAAAGCTGAAGTTTTGTGGAACTTCTACTACCAAGCTATGAAAATTCACGTTCAAATTTGTATATCGTTAGGCCAAGGTCAAGATGATAAACTAAAAATGGAGGTATGAATTAGATACTTCTAAAAACTTAAAAACTTGAACATCCATTGAAGCTTTAGCTTCAAATGCACAATGAAAAAATAACACCTATCTTTTACTCATCTTCAAACAAAAATAAAAAGTATAGAGAATAAAAAAAGACATAAAGATTTGTAAAGGTTTAGATATAATCTTTCCCATGTCCTCTTCTTAAGCATCCACTTAGATCTTTTGCTATTATATGCTCTTGAGCCAACTTGTTGGCAGATTATGTTCTAGATTATATTCATGTACTATGTGTAGAATATCTTAAAGGCCTTTTTATCTTTCGTATATTACTAATGGTGTAGTATAAGTTATTTAATTTATTTAGGTAATGCTTCAGATGAAGTCCGTAGAATACATATGATTTGTCAAGATAGCTTGGTATATCTATTACGTTAAAATATCATTTCTAAAAGTTCTTAGTCAACGTACTATTAAGACTGGTAAAATACCTCATATGTGGTCAGCATGGAGCACCTGGTAGACCTAATTGCAGATTCAAAAGGACCTACACCTATCACACACGAGCTATAGGTAAACACGATATTATGTAATATGTGCACGAATATTCATGTTTTATAAGCATATTGTAACCACCTTAATCCTTTGTCTATTTCTATTTTTAGGAGTAAATCAATCAGAAAGATTGAGTGCTTAGGGAGGCTTTTATTGAGCTCACCAACTTGCAGGCTAGCTTAGAGTCACCCATTGTAGGGAAGCTAGAGGAGGAGGAGTCCATCGAGGAGGAGGATGATTAGGAGACTGCCATTTGCCCCTTGCTACTTTATGTCTTTACCTTTTTGCTTGTAATAGTTTATATGACATCTATACATTCATTGGATTATTTGAATAGTACTTGGCATGGTTTGCGCGCCCCCCCCCCTCCCCCCGCCTCCCTTTCTTCCCCTCCCTTTCTTATCTACTTCTCATTTGTGGATGCTTAGGCCTTAGAGGCCCAATTTTGTCATTTGTACATTGATTGTTTCATTTATGATAGATGATATTTTCCACCATTCTTTGTTCATTTGAATTGATGATGTCATTATAGCATTTATTTTTCCTTTATGTCTGTTGGAAATGGCCTTGATATCAAATCTTGCAGATCAAAGCCCTTTACATTATTGCCTCAATTTGAATGGTTGCACAAACTAGCATGTTGTCTATATAAAAAACTTTGCAAGTTTTGTAGAGACAACTATATTATTTATAACTATTAAGCATTATTCATTTTTTTATCTCCTTTTTAACTTCTTTCATCTCGATTTCTATGCCTCCAGTAATTACATTTCAACTTTCTACCATGGCTAAAGAATTTCTAAGGTCTCTTCATGCCTCTAATTGGTCCTTTCTTCCCTAGGGAGGCTTTAAAGCCCTTTACTATCTCTCATATATAAGTTTTCACCCTAAATTTCTTCAGGTGGACGTTAGGCTAAATTTGTTCACAGTGTTTTGATAAGTTTTTTTTTAGCTTGATTTAATGTAATTATATGATGAAATTCAGTTATTTTGAGAGCATTTATGTTATTTTCCACATTTTGATGCTTTATAGGTTTTTTAGTAAGTTTGGAGCAAAATTGGACAAAAATAGACAAAATTTGCAACTTTAGGGACTAAGTAAGAATTTTTTTTTAATCATGTGAAGAGCTCTTGTTCCCTATTGCACCTGCTAAAAAAGTTACAAGCTATGACTTTTTTAGGAAAAATGGGTTGTCATGCCTACGACATAGGTGATTCGAATCTTCATTTTTAGCCTATGTTTTAGCTCATTTGAAAGAATATAAAAGGGAAACATTTAAGGTTTTTCTTATAAAGAAAGAGAAGAGTGAAAAGGAATCTTTTGAACACTCAAAAGAGACATCTTAAAGGAAGAAAACATGGCTTCATTTTAAGATTTAGATTAAGAGTTTAAGAGATTACTTAATTGAAGAAGAAGAAGAATAGGAGATTTGTCAAGCTAGTTTGAAGATTTCATCTATCTTTCTCTTTATTCTTTATTCAGTTTTTAAAGAGGATGCTTTTACTATTAGATTTATCTTATTTGTTAGTATGTAATGCTAGATCTTTTACCTATGAACTTGATGTAGCTATGGAAGAGATTGATTAGATTTATGATTTTAATGAATATATTGGGATTTTGTTCTTTTGCAAGTGAATGATTTTTGGACCTAATGCTTGTAATTTCTTGGCTACCAATTACATAATTTGTGTTTCATTTATAGATTAAGAGATTATAAATTGAAATAGACTTGATATCAATTCTCTTAAGTTCATAGACAAGTGGAGAATATTAGTTCTCTTAAGTTAATTGATGGGTACATATACTCACTTAATCTATTTCTATCATTTAAAGGATTGCTAAAGCTAAATGAGTGATTATGTTTTTAGTTCACATTGAGAGATAGTTCTATGAAATAGATAACAAAGTTAAGTGACTACTCAAGAGAGAGAACTTAATCACTATAGAGACAATCGATAGGTATAATGCTTAATCTAATATGTCATCAGAAGAGTAATGATTTCATGACTTTCCATTGATGAGATCAAGTGTCCTAGTTTATTTATCATAAGGTATTCTTTCTCATTGCTTTTTTTTAAAAAAATTTTTTTTATTGTTAATTAAATTAGTTTATTGTTGTTGCAATAATAGTTTTAGTTAAGATATCGACTTATTATTTTACAAATAAAAAAAGAATCATCATATTTCAATATTTATTACCCTTGTCTCTATAGGATGATGTTGGATTAGGATGGTTAATCCTAAGTCTTGAACCTCTTTTGATCTAATGTATCAATTAAATGTTGTTTTGCAGTTTTTAGTTAGTCTCTAAATTGGAAGTTGGATGAAGTCTATAACCTCTAAAGAAAGCAAAGTGTCTCCTAATTCGCGATTGCAACTTCAAATATTATGACCACGAACTAAACTAAGGCAGGTTGAAAAATTAGACAGACAAATTCGCAGGCCACTTGTCTGCCGCGACCCATCCAAAGATGGGAGTACCAAAGTCATAGATGAATCCATAGTGTGTGTCACGCCTCAGTCGTGACTACAAATTTCAAAGTAACTCAAGAGGGAATCAAGTCCATAACCACAACATGACAAGTTTGCCAGGTGATCGTTCGAAGACAAAAATCATGATGGCAACTTGTGGGTAGCGATTACAAATCATGAAGAAGAAGATGAACATTTTGACAGACCAATTCGCATCCTAAGTCGCACCATGTACAAGAAAAAGTGCGACTACTACCTTTGTGAGCAGGTGAAAGGCAACGACTATATTTTCCTGGTGAAACAATGGAAAGATGACACGTGGACTAGACTTAGACACAAACGAGGATTTTTGCCATAATTTTTGGCTCTCGTATGGAAAATTGGAAATCGTTCCAGTGAAAAAGTAGTAGCGACCACGAATGACGCCTAACAAGCATTTAATGCAGAATCTTTCTAGCATACTTTGGAG
>CATIWR010159387.1:0-20083 GCA_949677035.1 Omphalea diandra | reverse complement strand
CAATAATATAAAATTGAGCAACAAAAAATAGAAAAAAGAGAGAAAATAAAGCATTCCAACAACAAAAAAGGAATAAAAATTAGAGAAAAATATAGGAGAAATAATATAAAAACAAAGGGAGAAAATTAGATAGAAAAATTTTTTTAAAAAAAAAATGAGTCAACACCCGATTTTACCCGATTTCACCTGATTTCACCGATTTTAACAAGTCAAAACTCGATTTCACCTGATTTTACCACAAATCCGATTTTATATACGATTAAAATCGTTCACGTGATTTTGACTCGTAAAATCGTACGAGTCAACTCGCAATTTTGATAACTATGATTAGGCACCTAACCTTCGTTCTCATGGTTGGCAAATAAGGAAGAAAATAGACAAAGAAGTATAAAAATTTAATGGAAATGGTAAAGACAAAATAGATAGAAGAGAAGAGAGAAAACAGTTGAAAGACTTCAACTTTGCACGGGCAAAAATCTCAAGTTTCTTATGTGTCCATTTTAGTTTAGGAATTAAGATATTATAGTTCTCCTTGTATACGAAAGGGACCAGAGGAGAGAGCAAACAATTTGAAGTTTAGGGAGAAGTGTACTTATTTGGATGATCCTTAGGATCCTTATTGCTCTTAATTCCATATTTTTCTTTAAGAACTTCTTCAATGGATGAAGGATTGATTTTGATAAAATTGGACATTACCTTCTCTTAATTGATGTACATTTTTTTTTTTAATTAGATGGGCATCAGTGTATTACCTCATGACCGTAATGGTGGATCTAGAAGATTTTCAATGTGGGATCCATATATAAAATAAAAAATTTGAACACATATTTCTTGTTGTATGAGAACCCAAAAAGGAAAATAGAATTGTCTTCCATGATCATATCATAAAAATAATGCTTAATTACATCATTACTAACACTATCAAACACATCTTTCTTAATATGTATCACTAAGCAATCATTCAATCATTTGTTTCTCATTTTATTCAATAAATTTATCAATTTCATTATGGAAAATGATCACTCCACAATTTTTTTTTATAGCTATAGATAGAATCAATGATAATTTCAAAAACAAGTACACTAATGAATAAATAGTATTGTTTTTTTTTTTTAATCTCAACCGCCTTCTTTAAATAGTCTCTTATATCATTCAAATTATCAAAATACTTTTATAGACTTTTTTAAGTGGATGATCATTGTAGACTTCATAAAATTTTAATGACTTTTATAGAGTTTATAAATTTATAAATGACTTTCAAATATTTTATTTTCAAAGTCTGCAAAAGTCTTGAGAAAATATGAAAGAGAATTGTTTAAATGTTCTATTTATACTAATACCTAAAAAGATATTCAAAGTCTACAAAAGTTTATTACTTTTAAAGTCCATGACTTTTGAATATCAGTTAACTTTTATTACCTTTATAAAAGTTATAATCGAATACCTCCTGATTTATGTAGCCTTTTTTAAAGTATTTATTGAATACCTTTAGAATATAGACTTTTAAAAGTCTTTAAAGTTTTTATTGAATATTTTTTTACTTTTAAAAAGTCTCTAAAAGTCATTATTGAATACACTCCAACTTGTAAAGTTCATAAAAGTCTTTAATTCTCCTAATACAATACACCCACCTAAATTAATTTTTAAGTTTCGTGAGCCGAATAGTTGAAAACTCACATGGATAAAACTTAGTCATTGAATAATTTTTAATTATCAAAATGCACTAAATGAATTGCTTATGCTTAAGCAAGAAGTAAATAAGCAATTCAATATTCATTTCATCAAGATAACTATTAAGCTCCTAAATTTACACATCTATAATCCCATAAATAAATCAACTTGATAATTGTGTAAAAGGCTTTATCAAGCCTTTGTTAGGATTTTGAATTTCATACTTGTAGAATGAAGAAACATCATTTAAAAGAACTTTATATCCATCATATGTTACTTGTTGCAATCTTTCCTTTGAAACTTTAATGATAACACCTATGATATTTTTGTCCTTTTTTTTGCAAGCTAAATTCAATTCATTTGTAATTTTTGATATTGTCACCATCAAATGTATTAAAAAAAAAAAGAAAAACAAAATTAAATAACTTCAACAGCTCTAAAACATGATTTGCTGCTCCTTGATCCTGATATGTGCCATCACTTTTAATATCTTTAAGTACATTAATGATTGAAGAGAACATAGCTTTACATTCAATAGTGGTTTATAATGAGATGCCTAGATGATTATTACTAAGTCTTTTAGTATTCATTTTTTAATTCAATCCTTAACCACATTGAAGCTCATAATTTTTACTTGTTATTCTTTAAGCTTGTATTGATGTTTACAAGAACTCCAATCACATTTAACAAGTGAATAATTAAATCAAAGAAATAATTAATAGAAAAAAGATTTTTTACAACAAGCATAAGTATTGGTTGTAATTGGTGACCAAAGTAACAAATATAGTAAGAAAATTAAGTTTCTCTAAAAGCCTTCAAACTTACCTTAGAAGTTACTGGCTCCATCATAACCTTGCCATTAAATTATAGATAGACTTAGCTAATGTTCTAAGACTAAACAATTAAGGGCATCATTAAATGAAGTGATTGAAGTATATGGAATATGTACAATGCCAGTAAATTCTCCAAAACCAATCCCTTTTTATCCATACAATACAAAATCAATGTCATGTTCTCTTTACATGATATATCACCAAATTTATCAACCAAAATCCTAAAAGGATCATCTTGAAAGTCTTCAAGTATAGCCTTAGTAGTTACTATCATAACAATATGTACAACGTCCTTTTGGATTGAAAAAACAACCATTTGTTGATTTCTAAGAGTATTGTGTACTCCAACACTTCCAACTTTATCATTACATTTTACATAAATTTGCAAAAGTTCAAGAAAATTTTCTTTGTTGCTTGAACATTAGTGTTCATCGTGACCATGGAAAGGTAATCCTTGCCATAAAAGAAATATTATACAATCAACAAATTCATTCAACTAAATTATTTTGTACTCATTCTTGGCTAGTTCTATTTATCATCAAAAGTATAATAGATGGGCTTATATTACTTGATTAAAGTTTGACATTTTTGAACTTTCATATTATAGTCACTTCTAAGATCATGAACATCTAGCCACAATTTTTTATTCCAAACCTTAAATCCTTTACTTATAAAAGATAAATTCAAATTTAATGTTTAGTTTTAAGTTTAGGTTTGAACAAATAACAAAATTAACAAAATGTTACTTCTTATTTTATATTGTATTCTATAGTCAGCAAACAAGGGAAAGTTAAACTAGTGTAATCTACTTCCAATATCCCTTGATTGAAAATCATGATGTTGAGTTTTACAAAGACCTTTTTATTAGTGTTGAACCAAGTTGGCCAAACTTGGTCAAACCTTAGGATCTTGATAAGTTAGATTGATAGTTATTAATGTGTGTATTAAGTATTGATTCTATAGGAAATAAGGTTACAACAAGTTAGGAAGTCAAAAGGAAGCAAATTCTCCAATTCACAAAAATTGACTCATAATTTATGCCCAAGACAAGTTGATCGCGACAAAGAAAGGCAAGTCATAACTGTTATTAAGCTTAAAGATGGAACCATTTTGTCTAGGCTAGTACGCAGTTAGCATCATAATCAAGATCTTCAACGCAATCCACAATTGATCGAGTAGACACTTGAAAACCATTTAAAGCACGCCACATGTCCAAATAGTCATTTTTCAATTTAAAGATCGTGACTACAATGCTAAGTGTGCTATCATGACCAAGGAGAAACTTTGAACCAAAAGGTCCAAGCTAATATAAGGTGAGAATCACATCTCTATATCCCAGTATGATCCTAGATCTTGAGAGAGAAGTAAGGAGTCATGACTACGATCAATGAATTAGAATGAAGTATTGCAACAACTAGTCCAAGGAATAAATGATCAAATGTCACATATTAATAGTCATTAAACATATTATGAAGATCGCAAACACAATTATGATTGAGGCATCTCAGCCGTGAAATTCTTTTAACAAGCATTAAATATATGATTTTCTACCATGCTTTAATGATTTGGAGATAATTTTGTTTCTAAGAACTACTTGGTGGTTGTAAACTATAAATACTCCACCAAATGGCCTTGAATGTAAGAGAATAACAATTCATTACTTGTACAGGTTAAGTGTGATTCTTAAACACTTGGGTATTAGATTTTAGAGTGAGCCTTAACTGGGAAAACCTTGTAAGGTCATGTGTTAGCCTTAAACATAAATTCTACTTAGAGTTGGTTATAAGCCTAAACACTGAGTTAGGTGTGAGATTATAAAATATCTAGTGAGTTTGTGCAATAGTGAAGTAACTAATTAGATAATTTGGGAGTTGACATAGGCTTTGTTAACACCAAACCACTATGAATCCTTTGTCTCTTGATTTCTTTCTTCCCTCCTTTTCAATCTTTTAGTTATTGATTAACCTCCAAAAATTCAAATTTATCATCAATTTAACTCTCCTTCTTGGTACACAAAAGCCAACAGTTATGTGTGATCTTATAATTTTCTCTTAATGATTTAGATGGTAACTTTTAATTCTTAAAGTTTCTCTAGGATCGCCTAAAAGAGTATTTTTAAGATCACCTAAACGAGTATTTTAGTCAATTTCTATCTACTTCAATGCAAAATTTTTTGCTTTGGCACTAGATTTCAATTTATCACTAAATCTAATTTCCTCAATAATGAATGATTTATCTACTGAATCTAATAACTGAAAGTGAACGTATTAGTCGAATAAGTTATAAGAATATTTTATCTACTTAAAGATTTTTTAAATACCTTAAAATGATTTATTAGTAAGAGAAATTATTGGATTAGGTTGGTCAAACCTATGTCAGACTTCTTTTTTTATTTTGATAATATAGATTGAAAGGTTCTAATGCTTGTGTTAAGTGTTGTTCTCATAGAAATAAAATAAGAATTAAGTGAAAAGTCTAATGGAAGTGAAATCTCTAAGTCTCTAAAAACTAACCTGTAATTTTCGCCCAATACAACCAGATCACAACCAAGAATAGGGTCGTGACCACTATTTGGAATATCGGGACAATTATTTACTAAAAATATAGAATAAAAAATTCTAGTCTAATTCATGATCTGATTGTATTAGGCTTATGATGGCAACCTTCAAATCACTTTAACAAGTGCTCCAACGATCACTCAGAAACCCATTTGAAGTATATTGCATGTTCAAGGAGTCGTTATATAGTTTAAAGTTTGCAATTGCAAAAAATAAGGCACAACTGTGATTGAATCTCAAGAATGAACCAAAAGGTCCAATCCCATTTGCGGTGAGAATCTCAGTCCCTTAATCCAGCACGATCCTAGATTACGACCATGACCTTATAAATTGCGACCGAGACTCTTAAGCTCAATGGAGCCTTCTAATGAATAATTTTTAAAGAACCAAAGATTAAATGCTATGTGTCACTAGCCGTTAGACATAATTGAAAGTCTCGATCATGAAAGAGTAATTCTTAACATGAAAAGTCAATTGAGATTGTGATTTAATGATCTTGACCATGAAAATGTTTTGGGAAGCATTAAATGCAGAATTACCTACCAATAGAGATTTGCACATAGTTTCCTTAGCAACAATTTTTTAGTGGTTGAAACTTATAAATACTCCATCAAATGACCTTAAATTTAAGAGAACTTACATTTATTATGCCCAAATCTTACAATTTAATTTTTCAAGCCTCTTTCTTTTAATTACTTATGTACTTTGTTTATTAAGAGTATTCATTGCTTGTAAATGGTTAAATGTAAGCTTTAAATACTGAATTTTAGGTTTTAGAGTGAGCCTTACATGTGTAAAAACTCTTATAAGGTAATGTGTTAGCCTTTAAATACAAAGTGTAACTAGGGTTGGGTGTGAGCCAAAATACAAAGTTATGTGTAAGCTTGTAAAACACAAAGTGAGTTAGTGAAATATACCCAATTGGTGAATTAGAGACTGGACATAGGGTTAGTTAATACTCGAACCACTATAAATTCTAATGGGTTGATCGTTTGTTTCCCTTTTCTTTAAATTTTAATTATTCTTTATTCCTTCTAAAGTTTAAATTTCTTACTAATCCAACCCCTCTTCTCAGTGCACAAGGGCCAATAAGTGGTATTAGAGCTAAGTACCAAAACTAGTCTTAATTACTTGAGCAAAGATCATGGCACATGTAAGGATCCACCCTCACCTCAAACCTCACTTTGATGGAACCGACTATACTCATTGGAAATATAGGATGAAGGTCTATCTTGATAGTACTTGTGTTAATGTTTGGGATAGTGTGGCAAAAGAATAAAAGCCACCTACGAAGATGGTGGATGGACTTCAAAAGGCACTCTCAAGAGAAGAATGAGTTAAAGACCATAAAAAAGCAAATGGAATAAATAAAAGGGTAATGGCAATCATCCTTAGCTCTCTCTCTCTCTCTCTCTCTCTCATGAGAATAGTGTAGGAGAGTACAATAGTGTCAAAGTGCCTATAGTATGTGGAAGGCATTGGAGAACTATTATAAAGGCACCATGCAAATGAAGTAAAAAAAATGTGTGCATGTATGTCATGGAGTATGAGCTCGTCATGATGAAGAAAAATAAGAACATCACTAACATGACAAATAGGCTTCTTGCCATTGTCAATAACATAAGGAAACTTAAAAGACATGTTTTCAAGGAAGATGTCAATTTTAAAATTCTTAAAGCTCTTCCCTTAGAGAATTTTGGCGTTAGAGTGTGTAGTATTGATAAATCTAATGAAGTCACTAGTAAAATACTGATCGATGTCCTCATTGAAAGGCTCTTCACTTATGAAATGGCAATAAAGAAAGATGAGAAGATGAAGAAGTTAAGAGAACAAAAAGAAACGAAAGCACTTACTCTTAAATCCACTACAAAAGACATTACAGTAAAGGAAAGCTCTTATGATTCCGATAAGAGTGACAAAAAAGAAGTGATTGCCATACTATCAAGGAGATCCAAAGAAATTGATGAAGAAAAGAACAGAAAGAAGGAACCAAAGAAAGGTATCATCTAAAGAAAAGAAAAATGATACGACTTGCTATGAATGTGACAAACAAAGACATATAAAATTTGATTGTCCTAAGCTCAACAAGAAGAAGAAGAAGTGGGACAGAGCTTCAAAGCTAGTTAGGATGATAATGACTTAAGTGAAGAAGAGGAAGAGAATGAAGTTGCAAATCTTTACTTCATGGCTTAACAAAACTCTTGTAATGAGGTAAATACTTCTTTCCAATCTTGTAATGATGATAGTTTTGAAGAATATGATGATGAGCTTTTTAAAGCTATGGTTTTGAGATGTGACAAATATGAATCTAAAATGAAATTTATTAAGAGAAAATATTCTAAACTTTAAGAGGATTTTAAAAGTTTGAATGAGCTTATTTGTAGGTTGAGGATTTTTAATGAAAAATTCAAAAAAAAAAAATTTTGGAATAACTTTCCAAAACCTTCTCTAATGATTCTATAAGAAAAAAAAATTATACTTTAAAAAAATAAAGATATTGAGTTGAGAAACTCCATCTCTACTTTTTATAAAGGGAAGGATGCCTTCGATACATTAATTGTATATCAAAGGTCACCCATAGTAAGACATGGCTTTGTCTATGATGGAGCCTCTACATCCATAACTTCTCCTCCTATCTTCATCAAAACTTTTTGTTGGATTGGGTTGGTTAAACCTAAGTCTTGAACCTCTTTTGATCTTGATAATAAAGATTGACCAGTTCTAATACTTCTATTAAGTGTTGTTTTACAGATTATAAGTTGGTTTTTTCATTGAAAGTTTGATGGAATTCAAAACCTCCAACCTTGAGAAGTTCATCCAAATTTGTGATGTGTCTATCCAAAATCGCGACCACAAATCAGTCACAAGGATGGTTGAAGCTAGGCTAGAGGAATTCGCTGGTAAATTCGCAGCTGTGACTTAACCGAAGGAAGTGAGCTTGAGTCATAGAGGAATTTGTGGTGGGTATCGCATTCAGATTCGCTACCGCGACTTTCATAGTGACAAAGAAAGGAACCAAAGCCACAACCACAGCATGCCAAGTGTCCTAGCTAACCATTGAAGATAAAAAATCACAATTACCCAAGACATAGTTATCTCGCAGCCGCAATTTTTGATAGTTGTTAGAACACATCGACTATATTTTATTAGACAACCAATGGACATCTAACACGTGGACTAGCCGTTAGACTCAAATGAGGTTTTTCACTGTAATTTTCGGCACTTCAATGGAAATTGGAAATTCGCGACTGCTAAATGGTAGTAGCGACCTCGACTTTAGCTTGAGAAGCATTTAATGCAAAATCTACCTAGCACAACTTGGAGATTTGTTGATAGTTTTAGACTAACGTCTCTTTGGTAGATGTGGGCTATAAATACTCCACCAAATATATATAAATACAAGAGAATTCATTAATTTGTAACCAAACTGACAAGCATTTAATGCAAAATCTGCCTAGCACAACTTGGAGATTTGTTGATAGTTTTAGACTAATGTCTCTTTGGTAGATGTGGACTAAAAAATACTCCACCAAACATATGTAAATACAAGAGAATTCATTAATTTGTAACCAAACTCTTGTCAATGTGCTATCAATTTTTCATTCTCATTTATGTGTAGTTGATTGTTTGGTATGAGCAATAAGCACCATTAAAAAGAGGTTGAAAGTTAGCATAGAGTCAAAACTCTTGTGAGAGATTGAAGTGTGAGCCTATACAAAACATTTGTGAGAGGTTTTTGTGTGAGCCTAGAAAACACAAAGTGTAAGGTTGTTGTGTGAGCTATAAACACAGGATTGTAAAAGTTTGGTGTGAGCTTGGAAACACTAGTTGAGTTGAGTAAAACACCCAATTGTGATGAAATTAGAGAGCGGACGTAGGGTTGTTAATACCCGAACCACTATAAACATTTGTGTTGATTTTTCTCATCTTCTTCTTCACCTTCTAAACACTTAAACTCTCCTTCCTAATTTTAAAAACAGGCCACCAATTCAACCCCCCTTCTTGGTGCCCTAGGCCAACAAGTGATATCAGAACAAGGTCTTACTAAAAACCTTAATTGTGTGAGTAAAGATCAATGGCATAAGAAGGAATCCACACCCACCTCAAGCCTTACTTTGATGGAGTAGACTATACTTATTGGAAGTATAAGATGGAGATCGATCTAGACATTGATGTGGTGGATCTATGGGATATAGTTGTCAAAGAATGGAAGCCACCCACAGAAGCAGTGGACGGGAGTGAGGAGCTAATCCTAAGGGAAGAGTGGGTTGAAGCATACGGAAGATCCAATGGTAATAATAAAAGAGTCATGACAATCCTTCTAAGTTCTCTCTCAAGAGAAGAAATTGGAAGGGTTCAACATTGCCAAACTACTCATGGCATTTGGAAGGCACTGAAGAACTATCATAAGGGCACCACCTTGGTAAAATCCAACTGACTTGAGATGTATATGATGGAGTGGGAGCTATTCATGATGAAGAAGGAACAAAGCATAACAAATATGACAAATTGGCTCCTAGCGATTGTCACCAATATGAAGAAGTTCAGTAGGGTTCTTACTAATCATGAGGTAAACTCCAAAATTCTAAAATCTTTACCTATTGAGAAATTTGGTGCTAGAGTATGTAGTATCAAAAGTCTAACCTAAAAATAGGGAAGGTGCCAACTAATGTCTTGATAGGCAAACTCTTGACTCATGAGTTGGCCTTAAAGAAGGATGAGGAAATGAAGAAAATGCGAGGCTAAGGAGAAAAATCTGAAAAGCAAGAAAGAAATAACTTGGCACTCAAATCATCTTCAAAGGAAAAAGGAAGTGGAAATAGCCTCAAGTGAAGAAGAGAGTGACAATGAGGAGGAGCAACTTGTAATGCTCTTTAGAAAGACCAAAGAGCTTATTAGAAGAAGAAAAGAAAGAAGGAACTTCAAGAAAGCAACTCCTAATCCTAAAGAGAGATCAACCGATGTCACTTGCTATGAGTGTGGCAAGCAAGGCCATATTAAGTATGATTGCCCCAAGCTAAAGAAGAAGAAGAAAGGGGACAAAGAGAAAAGGAAGAGCTTCAAAGCCACTTGGGATGACAGCTCAAGTGAAGATGATGAAGAAGAGGAGATTGCTCACATATGCTTCATGGCTCAAGAGGACTCTCCTAATGAGTTAAGTTCTTCATCTTATTCTCATTTTGAATATGATGATTTAGATAATGCAGATGATGAGCTTCTAAAAGCTCTCACAATGAGATGTGACAAATATAAGTCACAAATGAAGACTTACAAGAAGAAGTGCACAAAATTGAAGGATGAGTACAAATCTCTAAATAGCCTTGTAAGTGAATTGAGGGCTTCAAATGAAGAACTCAAAAAATCTATAGGAAATCTTTCCAAATCATCTTCATCACTAACTTCATTAAGAAAAGAGAATGACTCTTTGAAAGAAGTCATTGAGCTTAGAAGCTCTATCTCTAAGTTTCATAATGGTAAGAAAGCTTTGGATACACTCATAGTATCACAAAGGCCTCCATTCATTAGGCATGGTCTAGGCTTCAATGGAGCCTCAACCTCCACACCTACAGTCATTACATTCATTAGAGCCTCAACACCTCAACCTTCAAGTATTGAGGTTGTTGGAAAGAAAAATGCCGAAGCACTAAACCCCCAATGCCTAAGGGCAAAGGGAAAGTGCAACAAGGCTCAAGGCCTATTTCTAAAAAGGCCAATCATGTTTACATGTACAATAAGAAGCATGTTAATCCCAAAACACATAAAAAAATTCACATCTATACCCATACATGCATGTTTATGTTCACACACACATCATATTGGTATGAGAAAAACCCCCACTCATACCAAGACGTTGCATAGGAGAAAGATATGTAAGTCTAAGCTCTAATGCCATTATTGCATGAGATATGGACATATTAATGTTTATTATTATATTAGGAAGACACACCTCAAATTGGAGGATCCTTCAATACCTAACCCTCTAGGACCTAAGTATGTTTGGGTACCAAAGAAAATATGATTTATTTATGTTATGTAGGGGTGTTTGGTAGCCACCAATGAATCAAACAATTGACATGTGGATAGTGGATGCTCAAAGTATATGACGAGCAATAGGAAGCTATTCATGGCCCTAAAGGAAAAAGAAGGTGGTTATGTCACATTTGGTAACAATACAAAGGGTAAGGTAATTGGCATTGAAACCTTTGATAAGAATGGTTGCTCTTTAATTAATGATGTTTTGTTAGTTGATGGCTTGCAACATAATTTGCTTAGTGTAAGTCAATTGTGTGACAAAGACAATAAAGTCACCTTTGACCTTAAAGAATGTCGAGTTACCACATTAGTGGATAAAAAGGTTGTTTTCAAGGGTGAAAGGAACGACAATACCTATCTAATTGACTTAGACAATTTAGCTAATCAATCTTTTAAATGTCTTATGTCTCTTAGTAATGAAGCTTGGCTATGGCTTAGAAGGCTTGGACATGGTAGTATGGATCTATTGCAAAGCTTATCAAAAGGAAAGCTAGTTGAAGGTCTTCCTAAGCTAAGATTCTCAAGAGATAAGACTTATGGTCCTTGCCAAATGGGGAAGCAACATTAATCTTCCTTCAAAGCTAAGAATGTTGTAAGTACATCTAAACCCCTTTAACTAATTCATATGGACTTGATAGGACTTACTAGGAGTGCTAGTTTAGGTGGAAAACAATATGCACTAGTCCTAGTTGATGATTATTCTAGGTTCACTTAGGCGTCTTTTCTAGCTGATAAGTATGATACCTTTGATGCTTTCAAAAGTTTTGCAAAAAGAATTCAAAATGAAAAAGGTTACTTCATTTCTTCTATAAAAAGTGACCATCGAAATGAATTTCAAAATGAGGCTTTCAAATCTTATTGTTTAGCGAATTGGATTTTTCGCAATTTTTCAACCCCTAGAACAACACAATAAAATGGTGCTATAGAGAGGAAAAATAGAACACTAGTAGAGATGACTAAAATTATGCTCAATGAGTATTCTTTACCAAATTACTTTTATGTCGAAGCCATTAATACTTCATGTTATATTGCAAATAGAGTTTTTAAAAGGCTCATTCTCAATAAAATATCTTATGAGCTATGGAATGGTAGAAAACCTAAAATATCATACCTAAGAGTATTTAAATGCAAGTACTATATATTGAATACTAAGGATAATATTGGGAAATTTGACTCAAAAGCTAATGATGGTATATTCTTAAGTTATTCCACCTCTAGCAAGGCCTATAGAGTCTTTAACAAAAGTTATATGGTTGTTGAAGAGTCTATGAATGTAGTTTTTGATGAATCTAGTAAACTTGATCTTGGGAAATGTTCTTTTGTTGATGATCTAGTTTTTGATGAATCTAGTAAACTTGATCTTGGGAAATGTTCTTTTGTTGATGATCTTGTAGGTGACTTTGAAAAATTGGAGTTGGAGCACACTACAAGAGAGGAAGATAAGGAAAAAGATAAAGATGATTCATCAAGAGTAGATGAGGAACCATAACATCAAGAATTGCCAAGTTAAGATTTACACAAGGATTGGAGATTCTCTAAGCATCACCCCAAAGACTTCATTATTGGTGATACTTCAAAGGGTGTAAGTACTAGATCTCAACTTAATATTTTAGATAATAATCTTGCCTTTGTTTCTCGATTTGAGCCAAAATCAATTGATGAGGCTCTTGATGATGAGAGTTAGGTGATTGCTATGAAAGAGGAACTCAACCAATTTGAGAGAAATAATGTATGAGAACTTGTTCCTAGGCCTAAAGAATACCCAATTTTAGGTTGCAAATGGGTGTTTAGGAACAAGTTAGATGAGCAAGGATTCATCACTAGGAATAAAGCTAGATTGGTTACAAAAGGTTACAACCAAGAGGAAGACATAGACTATGATGAAACCTATGCCCCTATTGCAAGGTTAGAGCCCATTAGGATTCTTTTGGCTTATGCATGTCATATGAATTTTTAATTATTTCAAATGGATGTCAAGAGTGCTTTTCTAAATGGGGTTATTGAGGAGGAAGTTTATGTTGATTAACCTTCTGGTTTTGAATCACATAATTTTCCAAATTATGTTTTTAAATTGAACAGAGCCTTATATGGGTTGAAACAAGCTCCAAGAGCTTGGTATGAAAGACTTAGTTCATTTCTTTTGAAAAATGACTTTGAAAAGGGAAAGATGGATACAACTTTATTTGTAAAAAGGCACAAACATGATACACTAATAGTACAAATATATGTTGATGATATCATTTTTGGTGCTACTGATGAATCTCTTTGTGAGGATTTTGCTAAGTGTATGAATAGGAAATTTGAGATGAGTATGATGAGAGAGCTCGGTCTACAAATCAAGCAAACCAAAAAAGGGATCTTGATCAACTAAGCCAAATACATAAAGGATATACTCAAGAAATTTGGCATGGATGGATGCAAAGTAGCAAAAACACCCATGAGTGGTACCATCAAATTGGACAAAGATGAATCGGGTAAAATAGTTAATGAAAAGAGATATCGAGGTATGAACGATTCTCTACTTTATCTTACTGCTTTTAGACCTAATATTATGTTTAGTGTATGTATGTGTGCTAGATTTCAATCTTGTCCAAAGAATCACATTTAAATCTTGTCAAAAGAATTTTCAAATACTTGCACGACACATTACATTTAGGATTATGGTATCCTAGAAATTCATCTTTTATCCTCATAGGTTACTCAAATGTGGATTACACTGGTAGTTTATTAGATAGGAAGAGCACTTTTGGAACTTGCCAACTTATAGGAGAATGCTTAATGTCTTGGTTTAGCAAGAAGCAAGTTTCGGTTGTCTTATCCACCACCGAAGCTGAGTATATAATTGCGGGTTTTTGTTGCACTCAAGTGCTTTGGATGAAAGAATAATTGAAGGATTACCGCAAAGTTGTTGATCATATTCCCATTAAATGTGACAACACTAGTGCAATTAATCTCTCTAAGAATCCCATCCAACATTCTAGGAGCAAACTTATATACATTAGGCTTCATTTTCTTAGAGATCATGTCCAAAATAATGATGTTGTGTTAGAATTTATAGACACAAATCATCAACTTGCGGATATTATCACTAAGTCTCTCAATGAAGAAAGGTTGAACTTCATTAAGAGAGAATTAAGAATGTTTGATGGAAATTCCCTAAAGTGAAAAGGTCGATCTTTTGTTTGAATGCTATGTGTTAGTTGTATGTGATATTTATCATTGGATGTCTTAATTTTTTAATGCAATTGTGCATTTCCATGTCAATTTGCATAAATAAGCATCAGTATATTAAGTAGATCACAACTTTAAGTGTCAAATCTTACTTTTTCATTATTATCCTTCTTGCCTTATAATTCGTAGTCGCTATCTCTTAATTCACGATCACGAATTATAGGTTCATTTTACCCAGCTGACAACTATCAATTCGCAATCACAACTTTTGCTCTCCACCGCGAATTTAGTCAAAATTCAAAATTCTGACCATTGTACACGCTAATTCCTAAGGATTTTTTGTCCGTTGCTCACATTTTTTAGAATTAGCGATCACGACTTTTAATTAGCAGTCATGAATTCTAGTATCTGTCACACATTTATTTGATTTGACTACCAACCGTTTTCAACCCTTCATTATTCACATTCTTGCCATTTCTTGTCATTTATACACTATTTCATTGCCTATATAAACCCCCTAAACAATGATTTTCATCATTACTTCCTACACCAATAATCTTTCTTCTTTCATACTCTCAATCTTCTCTAAATCTTGCTACACTCTCAAATGGCTCCTAAGAAAGCTTCAAGAGCAGAGAAGGGCAAGACAATAGCCCAACCCTCTGCACCACCAGCCCTACATCAAATGAAAGCTATTACAAAAAAGGAGAAGGATTGCTATAAAGCTAATGCCTCTAAAATCATCATTCCTAACAAAATCCCCTCTACCTTTTTTATAGAGTCTTTTGGGATCAAAGATGAGATTCACGCGTTTCTCTCCAATTTAAGATGGAACGAATTCATCTTTCAGGATGAACCCGAATGTGAAGTGATCGTGAGAGAGTTTATGTGTACCGTGACTCTTAACTAAAAAACTGAATCCTGCGTTGGATAATATGGGTTAATATTTCGTGCTTTTGGGGATCCTTACTTTATCACTTTCAAACAATTATCCAACCTTTTCAATCTTCAAGTCGGAGATAACATTCCATTCATTATCTCTGCACTTGATGTCATTTACTCTGAATTTTGGTTCGAAGTTTCTATCAAGACCAAACATGATCCCAAATCTTCATTAGCCAAATACATCAAAACTCTTCCTTTTTGGTTACTTCATCGTATCATCACCTTCTCTATTAATGCTAGATGTGATGGTAATGAAAAAGTATCTCAAAAGGACCTTGCTTTCCTTTTCTGTCTTGTGAAAAATAAGCCCATCCAATCCAGTTGCTATCTTGTGGATCAATTAATCCATATGAGCATTAAACCTAAAAGCCAATTTCTCCTTCCTTCCCATGTAACTGCCATCTACAGAATTATTGGTGCTCTTAATGAGAAAAATGAAAAATTTCTCACTAAGAAACTCCTTCCTTCTTAAAATGTTATGGACCTCACCTATCTTATCAATGCCAAAGTCATTCACCAAGATTCCTATGCCTATACTTTGGGTGCTTGAGGGGCCAAAAAGCTGGAAACAACCCAACCCTCCAAAATAAAAGGGCTTATCATTGAAGAAGGAGCAATACCAGTCCCACCTCTTCAACCAAAATCTAAGACTAAAATTTCCCTTGCCACCATCAACCAAAAGTTGGATAAGGTGATGCGAATGTTGAAAAAGAAATTTCTCCTTATTTGTCACCTTCACAGTGATCTGGTCGACTTGCAAGAGAATATGGGTGTTCCCCTTACCATCTTCTCGATTTCATAGATTATGAGGATACACCGGAGGAGGAAGACAACGAAGAGGTTGAGGATGGAAACGAAGTTGAACGAGGAGACGATAATGAAGTACAAGGTGATTATGGAGATGACGACAACTCTCTAATATTCTAAACTATGATTTCTTTTTTTATCTTTGATGTAAAGTTGTTGACCCCACATCTTATGAATAAATAAAAATGTTTGATTTGCAATCCTATGTCTCATATGTTATGTGATTGAATTTATTTTTGTGCTAGCTCTTATAATGATTACAACTCTTATACTTATCACAATTTTTCTGATTCTATGAGTTAATATTTACTCCTTATGTTCAATTTATCTCATCTTTATGCATTTTATTTGCTCTTCTCTATTTACCTTCTTTTTGATCTTGCCAAAAGGGAGAGAATTGCATGGAGAAAATAGTTTAGAAGAAAAGCATAAGTTGAGGGGGAGCATTGTTTGTCACGCATACTTAAAATTTTACTTTGATCATTAACTAGAAATTTTTTAAGTATTCATTGAATCATTCACCATCCCAACTTCATAACTCATGCATCTATTTTCCCTTAAGATCAATCTAAATTGTCAAAATCAAAAGGGGGAGATTGTTAGACTAGATTCGTTAAACCTAAGTCTTGAGCCTCTTTTTGATCTTGACAATAGAGATTGATTAGTTCTAATACTTCTATTAAGTGTTGTTTTGTAGATTATTAGTTAGTTTTTTCATTAGAAGTTGGATGGAATTCAAAATCTTTAACCTTAAGAAGTTCATCCAAAATCGCGATGTGTCTATCCTAAATCGTGATTGCGAATCAGTCATAAAGAATGTTGAAGCTAGGCCAGAGGAATTCGAAAGCAAATTTGCAACTGTGAGTTAGTCGAAGGAAGTGAGCTTGAGTCACAAAGGAATTTGCGGTGGGTATCGCGTCCGGATTCACGACCATAACTTTCATAGTGAAAAAGGAGGGAACCAAAGCCACAACCATAGCGTGCCAAGTGTCTTAGGTAACTGTTGAAGATAAAAAATCGCGAGGATGAATTTTTGGTAGTGACTGTGACTCAAGGAGTTACAGTTTCCTTACCAAACATAGGAATTTGCGGTCTAAGTTGCACCCAAGACATAGTTATCTCGTGATCATGATTTTTAATAGTTGTTAGAACACAACAACTATATTTTACTGGACAACCAATGGATAACTAACATGTGGACTAGTCGTTAGACTCAAAAGAAGTTTTTCACTGCAATTTTCGGCTCCTCAATGGAAATTGAAAATTCGCGATCGCGACTTTAGCCTAACAAGCATTTAATGCAAAATCTACCTAGCACAACTTGGAGATTTATTAATAGTTTTAGACTAACGTCTCTTTGGTGGATGTGGGCTATAAATACTTCAAAAATATGTAAATGCAAGAGAATTCATTAATTTGTAACCAAACTCTTGCCAATTTGCTACTCAATTTTTCATTATCATCTATGTGTAGTTGATTGTTTGGTGTGAGCAATAAACACCATTGTAAAGAGGTTGAGAGTTAGCCTAGAGTCAAAATTCTTATGAGAGGTTAAAGTGTAAGCCTATACAAAACACTTGTGAGAGGTTTTTGTGTGAGCCTAGAAAACACAAAATGCAAGGTTTTTGTGTGAGCCATAAACACAAGATTGTAAAAGTTTGGTGTGAGCTTGGAAACACCAGTTGAGTCGAGTAAAACACCCAATTGTGACAAATTGGGGAGTGGATGTAGGGTTGTTAATACTCGAACCACTATAAACATTTGTGTTGATTTTTTTTATCTTCTTCTTCACCTTCTAAACACTTAAACTCTCATTCCTAATTTTAAAAATAGGCCACCAATTCAACCCCCCTTCTTGGTGCCTTAGGCCAACACTTTTATCCCTCAAACTTCCAATATATAGGTGGTTGAGAAGAGGAGTACTCTTAGCACTAAGCCTCTCATGCCTAAGGGTAAGGGAAATTCACCTTAAAGCTATAAAGTTAAGCCTCTAAAAGCTAACCAAGCACTCATGTATAACAAAAGGCATACACAAAACACACACCTCGTAGTCTTCATCGCACTTGCTCTTACATACATTTTCATAGTAATGGTATGAAAAAACCCACCCTAAATGATTCAAAGGAGAAAGACTAACAAGTCTAAACTCCAATGTCATTATTGCATGAGATATGCCACATTAAAGTATTTTGTAATTTTAGGAAGTCTCACCTTAAACTTAAGGACCTTTCTGAGGCTAACCCCTTAGGACGCAAGTATGTTTGGGTACCTAAACAAAGATGTGTTGAACCTCAAGGATCTAAGTCTTGTTTTGATGATTACAAACATGTCAAAGAGCAAATCTTTGCCTAAGTTATTTGTGTTAGAACTTGGAGGTATATGAATTTTTTGGATAATTAAAGGAGGAAGTTTTTGAAAACTCAAAATGTTAGAAAGTGAAGCTTAAGGCAAACTCAGTTTGACAAACTGATGATTGTTATCTTTAGGCATTGTGGACCTATCAACGGGCATTAAAGATATCACAAAAGGCATTAAAGAAGCACTTTAATTTGGTATAGCTTTATGGACCTCTCAACATATATTGCCCACATTCCCAATAGGCATTGGACAATTGCTCTAACATGGCCTTGTATAATGAACCCTGCAATGGGTGTTGTATTTTTGCAATAGACATTGATTTTATTTCATAACATGTGTTGCACATTCATAACAAGCATTAGACAAATCTTAGATTGAGCAAAACTATCTAGAACTCAAAACGATCGTTGAACCATCTTAACAGGTATTGTAAAAGCCCTCTAAATTGAGCTAAAGACTCTAAACCTCCCAATGAGGTACACTTAATATCTCAACAAACATTAAGCACATTCAATGGGCATTGGAAGTTTACCAATAGGCATTGGACAAATGCTCTAGTTTGAGCTTGAAGCACCAGACCCCTCAACGAGTGATACTTTTATCTCAACAAACATTGAAGGTATCCTCAATGGGCGTTGCAAACCATCCAACTGTTGAATGACTTGTGTAGATCTTGAAAAATGGAGCATCAAGTCGATACTTTCTGAGAATTAACCACGAGCATTAACCCTCATCCAATGGGCATTGAAGGTTAAATGTAACGACCATTATCTTTATCTAATGGTCATTGAAGAAAAAGTGAAATAACCCTTTATTTAAGTCAAAATGGAGCCCTAAGTGAAATTCTCTCTAACAGCTAGTCCCAACGGACGTTTCAATAGAACCAACAATCGTTGAGAGTGTATTTTGCTTAACAACCACCTATTTGTACGAAATCAATGATGATTGATGATTTAGCAATGGGCGTTGATGACTCAACGAGCTTTACTTACTCTTAGATGAAATGTGAAGTGAAAGTTTTCTTTTTAATTGCTAGTTTTTTATTTATAGTATAAAAGGGCTCACTCTCAATAGAAATAAAGACAGAAAACTAATTCATTAAGCGAGTATTCTATTATGAAAGCTTTTCTCAATAAAAAAAGGTGAAAAAAAATGATCTAGAAATTAAAAGAAGTTGATTTGTCAAAGCTTGCAAAAGTTATCTTTAAAACAAAGTTTGAAGGATAAGCTTTCAAGAAATTCTCTTCACATTCTCAACCTCATCAAACATACCTTGTGTGAAGTGCTTAAGTGTATCTATTGCTTAAGTGAAAGAGTTTTTTCCTCCTTAAAGTTTTACATTTAGTTTGAGGAAACCTTAGGTAGGAAACCCTTAAAAACTAGATGTTGTGAAAGATTTAAGGTAGTACATGGAAATTACTTTGGGTTAAAGTTAGCAGTCTTTGTGATATACTCATTAAAGGTTGATAGAGCCTAAAAATCTATCACATGTAAAGGCTTGGTAAGTGCTCTAAAACTTACTTATGTAAAGGTTGTTGATAGCACCTTGAGCTATCAAGATAGTAAATGTAACATCTCTATCCACATTCATTGGCATTATCACATGAACATATTCATTGCATAAATGATATGAAATCCCACATGAACATATGTATTGGATAAATGATCATTTAGTCATGCAATTTGTAGAAGCATGACAATGACACT
>CATIWR010159340.1:0-12484 GCA_949677035.1 Omphalea diandra | reverse complement strand
GGATTTACAGAAGCCCCAACCTTGTTGTCGTTGAAAATAACCCATCTGCCATCTTTCAAGACATGAGCAACATAATGACCACATTGGGTAGAGGTTCCAATGTGGCTTACTATTCCAAAAAGCCTGTATCCTGCATTAAGGTGCATAATTTGATCACATTGACCAAGATTGAGATAGAACAATCAAAGAATGTCATGAAAAGAAAATATTTATACAATTTTAAAAAACCTAATCACAGATATCAAAAAAGACAGGATATTCGAAGTTCAATTATGTCTGATACTAGATTACTTATCATAGTGATACATTTTTATCCTGCATTATTAAAGAACTTGCCATAATGAACAAATTTGCATTAATTAAAATTTAAAGGAATCACAGCTAGGTTTTTCCTTCTCCTTCCTACATTTCATTTTTAATATAAAACCTAGCAACAAATGACATCAAGAGAACCAATTTTATGAAAACCTGATAAATGTCCTATACTATCGGTGGCCTTCACACACAAGAGAATTAATACCAGTGGAAATATTTAACTCCCCCAAGATGTTCTACAATGAAGTAATATCTTAAAAATTGCTTTGAAAAAGATTTTCCCCTCAAATCCTCAACCAGCAGGCTCCCACAATAACGTCTTGGAAACATAATCATTGTAATGGCAAAATTAAGTAATATCTTTCATATGTCCCAAAAAGTATATATATTCTGGCAATCTTCATAGTGGCATCTAATGATCAATTATATACTTAAGAATGCATACAGAAACTTGTGAGAAGAAAAACTACACAAACAAAATGAAATGGGAGTGTTCCATGCTAGATATGCCAGTGCATCTTCACATCAGTTAAAAAAAAAAAAAGTGATGGTGTCATCACTCCCCAAAAGGTTTTTGGCACTCCTCTCTTTTTTTCATTATTTGAGTTGACTATCATACCCTTTATAAATTATGATAATCCTTCAGGTATTATACTTTATTTATTCCTACACAATAAAAATCAAATCTTTTTATTAGACTATCCTAATAAAAAAAAATTATAAAATTCAATGTATTTTTATCCTCACATTTTTTCAATATATATATATATATATATATATATATATATATATACACAATCCTGAAATATTTTTTACATCACTCTGAAGAATAAGTTTATTATTTAATTTGATTTTAAATTTCATACCCAACATAAAAATAAAATTCTTCACTCGATAATTATGAATCAAATTGACTGCTTTTGCAGCAAATTTAAATTGATCACAAAACTTTAGCATATAATGCTACTATAAAGCGAACATTTTCTTATTTTTTTGAAATTATTATGTATGGAGGACATCTATAATGAAAGCAATAAGAGGAGCGTCAATTTCACCACATTAGAAAAATAGGAAAGTAAAGGCAGACATATAAGAATGTATATAGCATAGACAACCTTTACAAACAATAAAATCAAGATAAAAGGTCAAGAGACTAACTTCCTCCTCCATCAGGCAGTCCAGTATCATCAGGGACAGATGTGGCGCTTGATGTGGTGATATCCACATCAGATGACACAGAAGCATCAGGATTATTGAATATCCAATCTGTTGCTTTCTCAATATTTCCGCCCTGTAAGAAGTACATAAATTATATGAATGCTAAAAAAATTGAACTTAAAGCATAGCCAATTTGTATCCTCTGTTCTCAAAATAACTAGTTATAGAATCTTACGGATGCCTTTAGTGCTTTCCGAGCAATTTCTTCTTGAAAACCAAACGAGATCAGAGTTTCAATTTTGGACTGGTCAACAACTTCAGTACCTTGTGCCTCTTGAGAAATAGGAACATCTATGTCTGAAATAACACATGCTTATATTAATTATTACTGAATAACCCACATTATACTATCGAAGACGCATGTAATAGGCTTTGAAAGCAATGAAATCTAGTCAAAGAAACAACACGCTTAAACACCTGGATCATCCATGTGAGAAAGTAACCAATTCATTGCCTCTTCTACTCCAGTGTTCAAGGTACTTATAGCAGCTTTCTGACAATGAAGATAGTTGAACCCCATTGAGACAAGCTGGGAAACAATTTCCTCATTGGCCACAAGCTTATTTGATTCTATCTCACCATCAGGGACTGCAGTAAAGATACAATGACATACAAAAAGAAAACACTGAAATCCCATCTCAAAATGAATATGAAATATTAGAGATTGTTATGCATCCATGTCACTTTTGTTGTGACTGCAGTAGCATGTAAACCACTGAAAATCAAAGCAAACACAACATAATAATATTTTACATGGGTTACCCTCTCAACAGGGCTACATCCATAAGCACCATCATCCACTATAACTAATATCATCCACTACATTATCAAGATCTTAATCCATTAATCCATTACACCCGAGAGATCTCTCACACAATTACACAAACAATCTTTCACCCATGCAGTATGACACCACATAGCTGCAACATAAATTCACACTACTTATAACAAATAGAATAGTTTGTCCCTCTAATGCTCTTCCAACCATAAGTAAACTACTTACTAATTTAACTTCCATGGGTCAACAACCACCAACCACGATGGGCAAAAGTCCCCACAATAATAGACGAATCACTTCCTCTTGGATTCAAGCCTCTCACATTGATGGGCAAAAGCCCTTGCTACTATAATACTCCTATTTATAGTGTTAGCTCTCACAAATCCTACACTAATTAGAATCAACATCAAATTAGAAATAACACTAGAAGAAGAGTCTACACTACATTGGAAATAATCTTCCATCCACTTGAGGAACATTTCTTCCAAATAAAATAGGAAAGTCTTATTCTAATCCAATTAGGAATTTAAGTCATAATCCTAAACAGATACGAATCCAAAAACACATTTAAGGAAACCAAACTGCACCAAATGTACATATGATAGACAACTAAACAGTTGATGTTCAGAGATTCATATAATTACATACTGTATAATTACACATTGTGAAAATGAAAATCATTTTTCACCAGATGCTGAATAAAGCCAATCATAAACATCGATCAAAAATTTTTAAAGACAAAGCTTGGCCCCTTCAAAGGCCCACCCACTTGACCCTCAACATAAACCCCCAATTGAAGGGAAGGGGCAGATTTTCACTTCCAAAGAGGAAAACTTGATTATCCCAAAGAACTCAACACATCCCAAACAACGAGACCAAAAAACCAGAGATTGATATCTCACCAGTAGGTCTCACACGGCATTGCGCATAATTAACCACAAGCGAAGCATTTTTTCTGCTCAACTTAAGCTTAAGCAAGGTTTCAAGTGATAATGGTAATAGACATATGGTACAAGCATGGCAGAGTTGGATCATACAAGTATTAAACAGAAGGCATGTCAAGTACATCAAATGAAAGAAAAAATAAACTGTGTACTTCAAGGTACACCCCAACAGTTTCCCAGAACATACCACCAAATGTACAATGATTATCAGGTCGTAGAAGAGATAACAGAAGAGCAAATCCAATTGCTGTCAAAGCCAATTGAAATGGAGTCTCACATGAATACAAGGCCATACTGATGGTTATAATAAGATATACACCAATTGAATGCACTAAATGATTTGATAAAAGACTACACTATTATACAGAACTGAAGAAATATCTGACGTATACAGGCTCCATCCTTCACCCTACCCCAACCCCCAATCTCTTCCTATTCTATTCCATATGTCAACTGTCGAGCACAGTGACTGCAGCATAGACAAACCTGGCTTAATATTATACTAAGTTTGAGTGGATTAGCACACAAAACATAGTGATGAACTAAAAGTCATTTTTTTAAACTCTCATTAACAAAAATACTAGTCAAGGAATTGAAGAATTTTAGAAGGGAACACATACCACCATCTGGCAACAAGTCCTCGCCTGGTTGAAGGCCCCTACTTCGCATGTGACTGATATCTATGATATCAGGAACATCAATATAGACATCTGAATAGGAAATGGAACAAACAAAAATGTAATTCAATATAGCACCAATTTTGGACAACAATAACAAGCAATATCAATGAAGCTAGAAGTGTTCACTATTCGGTTATATAACAGAATAACCAAACTGACAAATTTCTGTTATTCTAGTAACAGAAAATTTGGTTTTTGGTTCAGTTCTTAATTTCAATAGAACTCAGTTTTTGGAGAAATAGTAATTGAATTAACCAAAATTATATTAGTTAATATATAAATTATAATTTTATTAATAATATATTCATAAAATTTAATTATTTTTAATAATAATCTATTATTAGAATTGTAATTTACTAATAATATACAAATTATAAATAATAATTATTCAGATATTTTGTTTACAACCAATAACCAAACCAAATATTTCAGTTTCAGTTATTTTCAATTTTCAATCAAACTTAGGTTCAGTTCGGTTTAGTTAATCGAATAACCACCCCTAAATCAAGCCACTGAAATTTTACCAAGCTTTTTTGGCACCCAACCCTCCTCCATGACAAATTTCCGCATGTGCAGCACCAAATAATCAGGGAATGAAGTTAGTCCAGCAGTCCTGCAGCGGGTGTTAAAATTCATATCAGTCTGCATCAGGCCTCTGATGCATGAGTTCTTTGAGCTTTTTGTTATTGTAGTGACTAAAAAAAAACAACTAGCTTTAGTCAGTTAGATGGAGCCTCAGAAACATCAGAAAGCTTACTTTTCTGCCATTGTCTTAGCCTTTAAGGCAGTGCTAAAAAAATCCTGTATAGTCTCTGGAGCTGAAAAGCTAGCTAGGCATGCCTCTAGAGGTACCCTTGGCCGTACAATTTCTACTCTAGATCTGTTAGAAGTCAATATGCCACGATCAGAAGTTCTGACAACTAAGACTAGGATTTAAAAAAAAAAATTCGTCCTTACACATCTTTCCCCTCTGACACCACTTCCGCTTTCACTTTTTGGAAGACTTCAAGTTCTTCTAAATTCCCAAATTGTTAAATCAGCAGATAGAATTTCAGAAATATGCTCCAAAAGAAGAAAAAATAATGAATGAAGAAAAATACCTTTATTAGTAGCTTCATGTAATGGAATATTCAAAGAAAGAATATAATCATGCCTTCTATTGTAAGCAACCTTTCCGGATGAGCACAAGATACGCTCCTCAATACCAAACTTGAAACTTCTCGAGGGGTCCAACGTGGAATTCCCACCATTAACACGTTCAACTTGGTCAAGGAAATGTAGAAAGAATTCCAATGCATCCTACATAAGAGTTATGTCAAACATGCCTTTGCAACTTTCATGCCTAATGGTGGCTAATGGTACCATCTAAAAGTTTCCAAACACTTAATTAACAAAATGTAAGTTTGATGAAAATCATCCCTCCCTCACTACCATAAGCAATGTCTTTAGGAAGAATATTCATTTCCTAAGGTATAATTGGTTACTTTGCTTTTTTCTTTTAAGATATACAAGCATGTTTTTCCAAAAAATATAAAATAGCAGAATAGTTAAATCTGTTCAGCTAATTTCTTTCTAATCTAGCCTAGGCATAAATACAATGTCATAAAGAATCATTAACCATCAAACTAATTAGACTACATTATAAGTCCTTTAAAACCTTTTATTTATGAAAAAGGAAAAGGAATTATGTGCCAGTCCCCCCCACCCCCTCCCATACATGGCAAGTGACTAAAAGTATGACTTCCAATGGAAATAATAGTTTTAGTATCATACTAAATGTACCTGTTGTCTCATAGAAGAAAATTCGGGATGACTGGCCGCAATGACTGCCTTGAACATACGAGGGGGTATCCCTTCCTGTTTCTAGTATTTGAAGACAATAAACAAAAAGAAAACAGCGAAAGACCATCAAATAAGAGAATAAAACAAATATGTGAAAAAAAAAAAACAAATTACATTTAATTCCAAAAGTAATTGAGTATTATACTAAAGCCACTAGTATTATGTGCTAATAAATAGAGCTAAAAAATGTGAATTTCAAGTGTTCCATCCCAAAATGGAAAGAACTAAAGATTCTAATAAAAACTATATAGAGGATCTCAAACAACAGATTATAAAGCCAGTGAGTGGACAAAAAATTCAGATAGGAAGCTTACAGAGCTTGAGGAGGTTGCCGCATTTGCATTATCATCTATCTGGATGACAAATTAAAAAAAAAAAAAAAGTAAGATATTTATGAAGAGAAAAAAACAGTAGCGAAGTTATAAAGGACAAATATTGGCCATCTTCCACACCTCCATTGCTGGAACTGAGTATTTACCAGAGAGCATACCATGTGCCAGCTTGGTTCTATCATTTCACAACAAGATGACGTATATCAGTAACAACATTACCTTCCAAACTGAATTTCAAAGTATCTTTGCAATACAAATGCACAGCTTACTGTATCAAGTAATTTAAAGGAAAATGCCATCTAATAAAAAAGTAAAAATTAGGCAATTGGATTAGACATCTATACATAGAATATAATCGGTAGCAGGACTACAGATTCATGGAGCTGAATTAGCTTTGATGTTTTGTAATTAACAACATTAACAAAACATAATTATCAGTATCAGATCAGATGAAAAAGAATAGAATTATAAATAACTTACAACTGCATATTTAAGTCTACAGTTGGATCAGCAGGAGCCATTTCAAATGCTGTTTTTAAGGACTGGTTCATGTAGTATCTAAAAAACATAATCACACCAAGCAATGAGCCAATATAATTAAACAATGAACTGCAATAAATTTCCTAAAATATATCTACTCAAATAACCACATATATAAGCAGACATGTAGGTAAAATGATGCATTTCTAGGCATAGGCTTAAAAAGTAAACTTGCCGTGAACAAAAGGAACGTGTTGAGAAAACAACTTGCATCATTGCTGCCATGTAACAACTGCAAGAAAGAAAAATTAGGAAACTGGACACATCAAATAAATGTGTTGTTCAAATACTACAAAGACCAATTTTACCTGTTTCCAAGATTCACAAGTCCAGTATAACCTGGTCCAAAAATTGGTTCCAATTCCTCTCCACTTTCTTGAATTCGGTTCCAATCAAAGTTGAAATTTTGGTCAAGCTCCCTTTCAGCAGTTGTCATTTCAGTCTGAAAACATGAACATGTTAATAATTTCAGTCAAATCTGAATAATTGCTTGACAAGTCCGCATGGAATCAAATGATGCTCAAAGACTATCTCAGAAAGGACCAAAATGTTAGAAATTTCATAAATTTATCTTAAAGCTTTGACACAATTTGAAGAGAGGGGGGGGAGAAGGGGAGGGAGGGGCGAGACACCTTCATAAACTTTTGTTTGTATTGTTCATTTTCTAATATTGGCTTCCCCATGTGCAAAATCCTACTTCCATCAATCCACCCCCTAAACTCAAGCCTATCCATCAAAAAATGCTGCATTGATGTCAAAATGAAATAAAAGCTGGCTATCCCAGTGCTGAGGTTTTCACATTTTAAACCTAATGCAGTCAAGACACAAGGGGAGTTCTAAAAAGAACAAGAATTGCCTTGGCTGGAAGATAGAACCTACAAGAATTGCCAATCACCGCTTGGCTGGAAGATAGAACCCCCCCTTATGAAATAGAAGTGGGTCTGAGATCCTGAATGAAAATGCAAGCAATAGGTCACAATGAATTATCAGCTATTGGCCACAAGAGCTTGCACATACATATACATGGTACAATTAAAAAATTTAAAAAAAATTGATTCTTTTGCTTCACTATTTTAAAAATCTTCTGAATTAGTTCTATAAAATGGCAGAATGAAATTTCATTCATAATTTCATTTTCAAGCTACAGCTGCAATTCTATTCATTGCTACAAAAATCTTGCATGTAATCCTCTAAATACCAATACCCTTGCACATGTAAAGATGAAAATTGTCAGGCACATTAATTAGAATGTGAAGTGAGCTCCAATGTAACATGGACTAAGGACAGTAGAGACTAGATTTGATGAGCAAAATAATCAGCTTTAGACGTGTTTGACAAGAACATTATACAAAACCAATCTAGGCTTTAAAATGAAAAGCTGCACACTTCTAGATTGTTCGGAATTGAAAAAAAAATGTAAATAAAACCAATTGCAGCAGTTGAACAGTTAAGCACTATTCAATTAAGAAAAAAGGTTCATTTAAACAAAAAATATGAATATAAAGCAAGAAAGAATTGTCATTGATAAACAGAATACCAAGGATAAAATAGAAATTCCTTGCGACTAGTCTATTTGCATCACCAAGGAAAACAAGAGAGAGTAGACTTAACAATCTGGTGATATGCCACAAAAAGAACTGATCCACAATCAAAAAGGAGGTACCTCTACAAATGAAGGGATCAGATATAACTGCCTTTTATATAAATTTGATTACAATTGTTCCTTTCAAGAATGCCATAAATGAAGGTATCAAATATAACTGCCTTAATATAAATTTGATTCCGAATGTTCTTTTCAATGATGCCACACACACAGACTTTTGAGACTAATCAACTGAAATCCCCAATGATGAAAATGAGAATTGAAATTTGATATTATCAGGCACCACTTTTTACATATTTTGCTAGCATCCAAACACTTTGTACAAGTTTGGTTATGCAGTACTTTCCATGTTATCCTCAAATCATGTATACAACAAGCTAGTGCTAGTGCCAGAATTTGAGTAGAATTGGGGCATTTTGGAGGGAAGTTGAAACACTTCAAATGCAAAAGAGAATGTTCCTTACACATAACACTCTTATACAACAAAGTAAAAAATCGTTAATTCAAAATGTTGTACTTACCTATGAGTTAGGAAAAAAATTGATACCAGGAAGCGGAAGTGACTAATAAATAAAAAATAATAAGATAGCTTAAGTTCACAAGTAAATGTTTATAATCATATAAAAAGAAATAAAATAAACTTTGAATAATCCAAATGCCATTTCAGGACTTAAATTCTCTAAATCTTCAGCATCTTTGAATAGGTCATATGCCTTTGACCTCCTTGCTCATTTCAGATCTAATTTTATAAGAATAAATCCAGCCAAGGAAAGAGAAAGAAAGAAAATATAAGTACTTAAAATTATTGGAAAAAATTATCATTGAATCATTCACACACTATTTGATTATATAAACTCCAGATACATAAAGTTTCAAATACTGAAAAGTTAAATAAAATTATAACTAATTCCTACCATGAAAATAGAACAAGCGAGAGAGAGGTTGCGACCCACAACAATTTTAGAACAAAAAAATGGGCTATAGAAACTCAAAACGCAGAATGACAAAACATTACAGTAACAATGCTATTGCTGTCTAAAGGCCTTAGCTAAATAGGATTGTAATTAGAAAGACAAAGAAACCATCAGAAAGTTTGCAATACATAAATTCTCTAGATGTTCTGGGCCAATAATGAATTGAAAACAAAATCTATCCAGCCCATCTCCATATGCATCCCCATGTCCATTATAAAGTTCTTTTTTTTCTCCTATAAGCCCATATTTTTTGCATTATAGAAAAGAACTATCACTTGCCTAGTCAATTCCTTATGCCTATATATCCAAATTCATCTCAAATCTATCCAGTCCATCTCCACATGCATCCCCATGTCCATTATACAGTTCTTTTTCTTTTCTCCTATAAGCCCATATTTTTTCCGTTATAGAAAAGAACTATCACTTGCCTAGTCAATTCCTTATGCCTATGTATCCAAATTCATCTAAAAGCAGTTGGAAATTCCAGAATGTAGTAATTCTATTATGTAATAAGATTAATATTAGAAAACAATATTTTAGATGGCCAGAACTCCATGATAATTCTGAAAATAGTTAAAAATGACATCATATGAACCTTTTCCTCGTCTTGTTGATTACATTGAAACTCAAAATCCAACCCAGCATGAATGTTGTAATAGCTGATGCCATGGTTGTTAAAATTGGGTTTTGACTCATGATTTTATGAAACGAGTCAACATGTGTATAAAATTAGTTCTTATGTAAAAGCGAAGTAAAATCACATTTGAACTCACTAAACTCGGTGAAATTGCGATTTTCTACCTGAGTTTAAACACGTGCCCATTTTTCCAATTTTTTTAACTCAAAAACAATTCTTCAATAAAGTTGTATAGTGCCACCACGATTCTCCCCCTTGTTGAAGCTCTGAGTGTAAACTATCTTAAATTATGAGTCATTATTTAACACTTTTTGTATAGTTTTTATTTGTATATTTTATATTGTTAACTTAAATATGTGATGGACTTAAACTGATTTCTTTTATGTATTTTAATATTCTAATATAGGATATGAACTTGAATCTCTTTTATAAATAGGTTCTCTTATGATCTTTTTAATATAGTTTTATGTGTATTAAACTTTGTAAAGTATCTTATTAGTATTTTTATGTACATAGGATTTAATTTATATAAGAACTTATTTATATTATTATATACGTATTAGATTTTAAAGATTATTTTATTATATTGTAAAATCTTACAATTTTATGATTCAATTTTACCATACAAGTTTATGAATCTTCTACCAATTCTAGATTAAAAACGTGAGTTTGACAACCTTAGTTATGATGCATAAAAATATACCGATGCATAAAAATACACCAACGCATACAAATACACAGAGATAACTTACCTTCTGTAATGATGAAAAATCAATGCCAAAAAATGCCAGATGCTGTGCTAGCAGTGGATCCAGAACACTATCATCCTCTGGATAAGAGAAAACATCTGAGCTGCCATAATATGTTACTCATGGTAAGTTCTGCGAGCATGTAACAAAAGAACACCAAGAAAAAATATATATATATAAAAGAACAAGCTGGCATTGAATATCAAATTATTAAAGACTTCTTTAATTTCTCTATTCTGCAATTTAATAAGAACATAAATACATGAAATATTAATTGAAACTGCAGTCAAACTTCTAGATTTCTCAGCTCCATCTTAACATTAGCCAACTTTAAAACATTAATTTCTGTTGTGTATTTTCTGATTTAATTTCTATATTACATGTGTTTTCTCTATGTTAAAGAAGATTGTGATGCCATTAGTTGATTATAACACCATCAAATGGTCTAAGTAAAATCAATTATTAGAGTATAAGAATAATGACAGAATTTGATTGTTTTACAGTATGCATGGATGGGAATGAATTCAAGGAGAAAGAAGGGGCATTGAGGGGAAATCACTATCTTGTGTGGCTTGTACTTTTTTTCAGGGGAAAGGAATGGAACAGTAACAATGCCCTTCATTTCCTATCTAAGAGTTGAATTTGGCTAAACCTTAAATTAGGTGTGAAACATTTCAACTCCAAACAATTTTGTTGTTTGCCTCTTTTACACCTATTATTTTATTAGAGTAATTAAAAGAATTAGATTTTTATTAATCTTTTCAAAGAGCTTCTCCCTTCCCTTGCTATTCATCCAAACAAAAATAGAAATATTCTCCCTCCCTTCCTCCTGTCAGTTAATTTTTGACTCGCCAAACTCGACAAACTAAAATTTTTCTCTTCCCCTCCCATCCCTTCCTCTTCCCTGCTTAATGTAACACATATTGCAAGAGTTCCATTTCCTAGTTAGTCAACAACCAGACATTCACACTGAATGGTTTTCCCATAGTAGTCCATCATCATAATCTATTAGATAGCTATCAATAACTTCTTAAGCACCATCCAAACTCCACCACCTGCATGTCCCTTATTTCCTTCAAACTATAAAATAAACAGTAAATAGTGGGGCAATTTCAGGCTCATTAAATGAACAATTATACTAGCTTCACATAGAGACAAAAGTAAAATAAAACAAGCATAACAAAAGGAAATTATGGCTTCTCAAAGATGAAAGAATAAGATTTATATGCTGTCAAATCCTTTTGGATTGATCAAGCATATAGCGAAAAAATTGCCATTTCCCAAACCACATCATTTGCTCTCTTCATTAGAAATAGAAAACTATCTAATATAAAATAATGCATAGCCAATCATTTTCCTTGGATTGTCTAACACAGAGCACATTACAATCACTTTGGCCAATAAACCATAATGAAAATTCAATTCCTTTTGAAAACAGCTTCGCGAATCTGATGATAGGTAAATATTTTGAAAATACATGCTTTATTGTGACTAGTGAGTATATTTTAACATAGCCAGTTATTTGTGTTCTTCATGTTTTACTGAGTACTTCAACCACAAAAAAGGTAAATATTCATAATTGAGTACAACTTTAAGAACCAAGAACAAGCAAACATTGGTTAGAGTTAATATTTGTAATATCTCAGTTTTTCCTAATGCAATGTAGCATTACCTGCTGCTTCCAGATCAGATGTAATCGTCCCAAGTTTTACAGCAAGAGGGTAACTTGTTTCCTTGTAGTGTTCAATGGCATGGTTGTTGCCACCACTTCCATCCCAATTTTTCCGCCCACAGAGGATCATTCCATCAGTAAGATTCAACCACAGATTATCTGTTTTCTCACACTTTGCACATTTCCATCCAGATGGAGGA
>CATIWR010159337.1:0-23931 GCA_949677035.1 Omphalea diandra | reverse complement strand
TTATAGTATATTGTTTGAACATATTTGAACAATGCAACTTAACATTAAGATAAAATTTGCAGTAAATATTAATGCAAAACTTCTACCGAACATCAACTTTTGGTCCCTACAATACCATTACAATTACTTTCGTAAATTACACCCAAAATTCCTTTCAAATTAAATACAAAATTATATTTCCAAATTATACCTAAAAAAAGTATATAAAATGAAACTGAAAATCCATTTCCAGAATATAGCCATACTATACCACATGCACCTTTTTCCCTCACTTTCTTACTTTGCTACTTTTCTTTCAGCAAATACACCTAAATAAAAATACACCATCGCCAGAATTCCAAGCACAATTCAGTTCCTTTCTTCCTTCAATTTTCTGCTAACTCTATGAGTTTCATTTAACTTAGCATTCAAAACTTTAATTTATTGTTTTAATATTGTTATCCCCTTACTGAATGTTATTGCAACCTTCTTCTTCGTACCTTTCATTCCTTATCCTCAATATCATCCTTCTTAATAGTTGAGCTCTTTCAATGTTCCTAGGAAAGAACATCAAAAATGTTGAAATCGATAAAATCATTTGATTTTAGGTGGCATCAACAATAGTGATGGAGATAATAATGTAAAATAATAAAAGAGACAGATGACGGTAATGAATTAATTAATTAATTTATTGTTTTTTTTTTTTTTCCTGAAATGAGTATGAAAAATTAATTAAAAATTTTAGTAGTCTGTAAATGAAATAATTAGAGAGTAGCTATGATGACATTTTTATTTTAAAAAATTAATTTTATTGCACTCTTTGACATGACTAGTGAAAGAAATATTTGTTTTGTAACGAAGGAATTTTTAATTTAAAAAATTGAATAAGAACAATGATTATATATGATGATAAAAATAAAAAATGATTTAATTAAATATGATAAATTATAAAAAATTTAATTAATTCTTTAGGTTATTTGGTTGAATAGTATTTTATGTTACCATATTTTTATTTGTTTGACGTTGGCCTTTGGTCTAAAGATGGACATTTAGTTTAAATCGAATAAAATTGAATTGAACTAATCAAAATTCAAAAAAATAATTTTTTTAAAAATATAAATCAAATAGAATACATTTATAACTTGAATCAAATTAAATTGATATGATTTAATTTAACTGTATTGCTTGAACTGAATCTTTAAAAATTAATTTTAAATATAAACAATAATTCTTATTATATATTTAAAATATTTAATATAAATAATAAATTCTTAATAGATTTTTTTTATATTTGAATATAAATAATAAATTATATAATATAAGTTCAATTTATTATTATTTAATTTTAAATAAGTTTGATTTATTCAGTTCAATTAAAATTTTTTTATTAAAAATTAGATTGAACTAAATTAGCTAAAATTTATTAGAAAAGAAAATTGAACCATGCTTAATTTATATTTAAATTGACCAAACTGATTCAATTTGTAAAGTCTTTCAATTTCCATTGATTAATTGTCTATCTCTAGCTGGCCTAACATATTTTAAAATGTGTGAATTATTATAAATCTCTATGATTTATTACATTTATTCAAGTTGTCTCTTCTTTTTAAATATTATATAATGTAATTTTTTGTTTATTTTTTGTTATATTACTAAGTCATTTTATTAATTTTTATTAAAAATATTAAGATTTTACTATGATCGTATCGTAATTTATCATATTTAACTAAATTGTCTATTATTTTTTTTAATATTGTATGAAGTAATCCCTCTTTTATTATCTATTATGTTATTAGGTTGTAAAATTATTTTTTATTATGAAATTTTTATTAAAATTATTTAAAAAGTCTATAATACTTTTAGTATTATATTAAATTTTCAGATTTTATCATCCAATTATCACGCCATTCTTGTTAAATATATTTTGTTAATTTTGAATTAACAATAAAAAATTAAATAAATTAACTATAACTTTAATTAAATGCACATTAATGTTTCAATTAAAATCATAAAAAATGGGAAAACATAAAAAAAATGTGGATATTTTGAAATGTATGCACGTGAAAGAGGATATATATATATATATATATATATATATATATATATATATATATATATATATATATATATATATATATATATATATATATATATATATATATATATATATATATATTAAAATTTATATTTATAATATACTTATATAAATAATATATTATTAAATTATATAGCTATATATTATATAATATAGCATTATACTATGAGACGAGTTGATTATTTGCATAATTTAAGTTTTTAAAATATATATTTTTAATGAGTTTTTCATAATAAATTAATTTTGTACGATATTATATTATATAATCTTTGTAATGATATTTCATATGTATAAAATAAATTTATAAATAAAATATAAAATTGTGAATGTAACATAAAAATGAAAAAAAAAATTATGAATCTAAATCTTTTCACATCCCATATTGAAAGTAAGAGAAATATAAGGGGAGGAGGGTTGACTCCTCTAAAAGAGGTGCCCCTCCATCATTTGATCTACTTCACTGTCAAACTTATCAATGGCTTTATATAGGTCTTACTATAATATTTATATTATATTGATCCTTAAAAGGATAAACTTGAAAGTCTAAATTTTTGTAGAGAAAGATTTACATTTATTTGAGTTTGATAGATCTAATTTTTATAGTAAAAAATCAGAACAAAATGAATCAAATTAAATCGAATCAAATCAAATTAATTAAAATTAAAAAATTAAATTGAATTAGATTGAATTAATTTTTAATTCAATTTAATATAATTTTTTATTTGTTTATTTTAAGTTCAGTCCTTTCGTTTTTTAAAGAATCAAAGTTTGATCAAATTCTAATCCTTTTCAAATAGTCAGACCAAAATCGAGACAACACAACCTTTTTTTTTAGAAAAAACCAAAACTTCATTAAGTTAGCTAAACTTACAGAAAGGAAGGGGTGACTCGTTGAAAACCTTAAGAGATAAAAACAAGGGGGAAAAAACCCCCTTAAGGAAAAAAATGTACACCCACAACAAAACAAAGCACCTAGCCAAAAACACCTAAGATAAAACAGAAAAAGGAAGGTTATGTAGCCACTCAAGGCCATCATCCTGCAACCAAATAGACTCATTCTCACACCCTAACCCGACTTTTGCCAAAGCATCAGTAGCAGTGTTAATCGCCAGTGGCACCCAACGAAAGCCCTTCACTGCACAAGCGCTTACAAGTAAACGAATATCTGCTACTATCAAGCCCAAGTATGATCTAATATCCTCTTAAGATAGTAAGGCAATAGCTTCTTGAATCCGAAGCAAACTCCATATTAAACAAGTCGCACTCTAATGACAACAACAAACCATCCCGAATAATAATCATTTCAATCAATAACATGGACTCATAATATTCTCTAGCCGCCACACATCCGCCTTCATAGTCACGCGCAACTGCACCTACTCCAGCCAACCTATCTTGGATAACGTGTGCTCCATTGACATTGAGAAGAAACAGGGCGACATGTGATGGGGACCATTTCACTTGCGGAGAAGATGCTCCCTCATTCTCGCTACGTGCATGGGAGTTAGCAGCAATAAATTCACTATGCATTCGGACTGCCACTGAATACCCATCTCTAGGGTCACAATGAGATTTGCATTAATAATGCTCATTATTTCTATCAGACTAAAGGAGCCAACCCATGGTGCAGAAAACCTCAAACTCTCCTATAGTTAGATCATCTGAGCAAGCATAACAATATCAAGAAAGGACAATGTTCCGATTTCACGCACCAAAGCCTAGAATGGGCTATGAGACCACGTCTTCCTCAATGTCGGGCATTGAAAAAGAGCATGAACAGTAGTCTCAAGCAGCCTCTCCATCAAAAACATGAGCTATTTGAAGGGACATGATGCGCAATCAAATTGACACTCGTTGGGATAATATCCATGCATGCCATCCATATGAATGTCCTCAGTTTTGCGGGGATGGACATGCACCACAAACCTTTCCACCACCACTACAAGACGGAGGACCTGGATTCAGACCTTGACGCTGTTAGGAGCCATCCCAACGAGCACCTACTCTTCGCATTATACCTCCCATGTTTGTTGAAAGACCAGAATTGTTGATCAGGCCCTGTATTGCGACATGCTAAGAATAGTTTTAACCTCAAAACCGTAAAAATGATGGGCCGCTAAGTCGGTGTTCCATTGCCCGACATCGGATAGCAGAGATGCTCTCTTAGCCTTCATAGGAAGAGACACTGGTGAAATGACCTTGAAATCGAATGGGGTAGGCAACCATTTATCATCATATATCTTGACACTACTACAATCTCTAATATGCCAACGCAAACCCTTGTTAAGCAACTCCCTTCCCCATAACAAACTTCACCATATAAACTAAGGATTAGAACCACGATTGGCAAACATGGAGGAAGTATTAGGAAAGTATTTAACTTCAGTACTCTTGTAATAAGGGACGTAGGTCTAGTAAGGACTCGCCAAGCCTGCTTAACCAACATCACCTAATTAAAGAGCCTCAGGTTTTGAAGGCCCATCCCTCCAGCATGTTTGGTTGACAAAGAAACTCCCAGGACTTCCAGCCCATTTTGCGATGGTCAGCACAATCTCCCCACCAAAAATTAGCACACAACCGCTCAATATCACCTAGAATAGCCTCAGAGATCCTGAAACATTGCATAGCATAGGTGGGAATGGCTTGGATCTCCGCCTTTATCCGACACTCCCGCCCACTATTGACAATAGTTTCGAGCTCCAACCTTTCAGTCGCTTCACCACACTATCTCTCAGATGCCCCAAATTGCACCCATTTATTACTTATAGAAAATGTTGCTAGACCAAGATATATGTTGTGCCTCATTACCATCGAAACGCCGAGCATGGACCTGATGGCATCGATTATGCTAACAGGAGTATTAGGGCTCCACGATAATGTTGACTTCTCAAAATTAATGGCTTATCCATAGGTTGCTTCATATAGTGAAAGAATGCTTTTGAAGGCAGCACATTCTTTCAACCTTAATCATGTGTTATTATTTTTCACTTTGAATGTATATCGAATGTTGTGAGATAAAGGCAGTAAATGGATCAATAATATCAAATATACACACACAGTGGCAGAGGTAGAAAATATTTTTAGGGGGCTGATGATCGACCACAGTCATGACGAAATGAGAGAAAGTGGAGAGATGAGGAAAAGCAAGACTTTAAATTGCACTCATAGTTGCTCGATCGTATTATAGATATGTTAATATCTATAATATCAAATATATACACAGTCGCGGAGTTCAAAAATATTTTTATGCAGTATGATCAACCACAGTAATGACAAAATGGGAGAAAAACGAGAGATGAGCAAAAGCAAGATTTTAAATTGTACTCATAGTTGCTCGATCGATTGTATTATAGATATGTTAATATGTAATAGTTAAATTGTAATGATTGTGGCTGAAGCTATTATAAATTCTTTTCAAAAAATTCATAATATAACTTAAAGTAATATATATTAAAAAATACATAATAGTAGCAATTAAAAATCTAAATTAATAACTATTCTCCAACAAATATTAGTTCAACCTCACTCATTCACCAAGATTGAAGCATATTCTCATACATTTAAACTTTCTTTATGCATCCCATAATTTTTTTTCTATCAACATAATTTGTTTTTTTAAAAAAGGAAATTTCTAATTGTTTATAATAGAAGAATGCAAAAGGAAATTTCTAATTGTTTATAATAGAAGAATGGAAAAGGAAATTTCTTGCTAAGGCATTCAAAACTCAAACACCCATTTCCTCACAATGCCCTACTAAAACTCCCATTTTCATTATCTTACCGGTGTCAACACCAAAACCAAACCATAGGAAAATAAAAAACACATATTGCATTTCCTTTTGTTACTATAATTGAATAGTAACATAATAGTTAGTATACAAATAAGAAAAGAGAACCATATTTCCAAAGCATTGAAATATACTTTATGGGTCAACCATGATTCATGAATATCATCGCGATTTACAGGGATAGTGACCAGCAAACCATTAATGAATATGGCTTTGACAGTGAATTTGATAAGTCGCAAATCCCTATCTTAGGCCTATCAAATCCATCCACTTTCCACACCGAAAAGGTTGTTCATTATTTATGTTAGATTTGCATGAAAGACATGATATTTTTACTTTTGGTCTAGGCCTTACCTAAAATTGTCCTACCATGTTCTTCTTGCGTGTTCTAATTGAATTAAAAACTCAAATACCATGTGAGATAAAGATGCTATTTGGACTTTTAATTATGTAGATCTTTCAAATCTAATTTCTTTCCCATACCTTCAGAATTTATTCATATTTTCAAAAAAATCTTCACAAAATAATTTACATAATATTTTTAAAAGTCATATTTTTTTTATACGTAGAATAAGAATGTGTTTTATATAAATGAATTATATAAGTTTTTATAGAATTTATTTGTAAATTCATATTTTGTGTATTTGATATAAATGCAAATTTATTTAAAATTCGATTTCATTAAATTATTGCAATTAGTATAATTAAACTAAATACTATCAAATTTGATAAAAATTTTAAATAAATTTTAAAGTGGTAAAAAAAAATTTTATTATGACAAAAGTACCTCTAATTAAAAATATATTTTTCTACTCTTTTTTTTTTTCTCTTTTTTTAATAGTGGCAAAAAAATCGGATTGAACAACTATGGACAAGTCATTTTCAAGGCAAGTTTGGGCCTAGTTACTTCAAATTGTCAGCGGATCGAATTATCGAGTCAAAATACAAAAAGAAATTTATATCATTTTTTTAAAATTATATTGGATTGGACCACTTATAAATTTAATTTTTAAAAAATAAAAAATATTTTGATTTTAAATAAATTATAAATATTTTTAATAATTGAAATTGATTAATTCAAATGGATTTGCAAGTTACGTCAAAATTGGATCAATCCGGTTGAGTTAGGGTCATTAAATTTGATCTAGAAATTTTTTAAATTATTTCGAGTTCAAATTGTTTCGAGTTCTCTTTTGGGTCATGTTGAATTTGGGTCAATTTTTCCAACTATGTTCAAGTCAAGTCAGAAACTATCATTTCTATCATTTTTTTTTTTTCTTTTTCTCTCTAGTCTCTCTTTTGTCTCTTTTTATTTTAAAATATTTGCAAATATTTAAGAAAATAAAAGAAGTGCTTTTTTTATAAAAGATAAAATATTTTAGTAAATTTATATTTAAATCAACTATAAAATTCTTTTCCTTTGAAATGAATTTTATAAATGAATTTTTATATGAAATTTACTTGCAAATAAACTAAAGTTTAAGTTAGAATTAAACTAAATATTATGTAATACTAAATTATTAAACAACAAATAGCAATTTCTAATTAAAAAAATATAAATGACACTACACATAGAAAGATAATAATCATATAGGAGATATAAGTCCACATAAAATGAGATTTAAAGGAATATAAATAAATTATAATTAATCTAAATCCATTGAAAGCAAATACGAAAAGCAAGAAGAGGAAAACATGAGGTAGTAGCAAATTGAATTAAGGCTAGAAAATTATTTGGAAAACTCTTAAGAGGCTGAGGATATTCTTATGTGGAGCTTTTTTGTTTTTTTAGTATTTTAAGAATATATTTGATATTTTTTTTGAAAATATGATTTTAAGATAATAATTAGAGGATTTTTTTATATAAGTGATTATAATTTTTCAATATGAGTTTTTTAGTAAAAATTGCTATTAATAAAATTTTTAAAAATTAGATTTTTTAAAATTGACTTTTTATTCATAAAACTCATATTGAAAAATATATAAACACTTAGAAAACATAATTTATTTTAATTTTTATTTTAAAATCAAAATTTTCATAATAGAAATGCCAAATATGCTCTAACAACATATTAATGTCATTTGATTTCACAAAAATAATTATTGAAAGTCATATTATTATTAATTTTTTAACAGGTCATTATTACAGAAAGTGAAGAGATATTATTGTGCAGTGAAAAGTGATAAAAAAAAAATTTTGAATGATATTTTTGGGTTCTTAATTCTACCCCCAATTTCAATTATATAATTTTGAATTTTTATAAATAGATTTATTAGGGTTTGACTGGAAAATGCGTTTAGTACTTGAGAACCCATTATCCAAGCCCATTTTATAATTAATCAATATATATTATTAATTTCAATCTCAGAATTAATTTTTAACCATTATTTACTATTTATCAAATAGTTATATATAATACAATTATTATCATTATTTTACATTATATTATAAAAAATGGTATATTAAAAAAATTCTAAATAAAAAAATTAGAAAATTCAACTATCATAATAAAAAAATTTTATAAATAAGAAATTACAAAATTTAAAAAGTAAAAATTTTAAATAAGAATTCAAAATCATATAAAAAAAAATCTAAGTAGGAAATTAGAAAAACTTGAAAAGTAAAAATTCTAAACAATAAGCCAAGATATTCTTAACAAGAAATTAGAAAAATCAAAAAAGTGAAAATTTCAAATTACTACTAAATAGAAAATTAGAAAAATGTAAAAGTTAAAATTTTAAATAGGAAGTCAATATTTAAATTCATTTCATTGATTGTTCAAAATTTTATGTATGTAAAGGCAAAGACAATGTCAGAAATTATTTTGTTCAAGTTTAATAAATTTTTTTTAAAATTGAACTTTACAAAATTGAATGTATGAATCAATCTAAACAATTTTTTTTTTTTTACAATTACCTTATATATGTATATATAGTTTGTAATTATCTGTTAATTTTATTTTTTATTATAAATACTAAATATTATTTGTTTGATTGATTATTAAGAATTACTTCATTCAAATTTAATAATTTTTTTTAAATTGTGTCATATGAAATTAAAAATATAAATTAGTAAATAATTCATTGTTATAACTAATTTTGTGCATAATCAAAAGTTTTGAGAAATTTATTTTAATATTTTTTTATTTGATAATAACTTTTTATAAAATAATATCCTTTGAATAATTAACTAATTATTTATTATTATAGTCATAGCACTGTGCTGCGTTACTAGTAATATACAAAAGTAAAGTATAATGGCATAGAATACCAAACCTTTTTTCATTTTCAGTATTTTATTAAAACCTCTTAAAATAGATAATTTTATCTAAATTTTTATACATTTATCTTAATTTTATTTATTATTAATTTTGAAGATAAAAAATATATACAATTTAGTCTTATGATTGTCATATATATTAAAACTATTATTTGTTAATCTTGTGACCTACAATTAGAGAAATTTTTTAAGAATTTTATGTTAAATTAATTAATAAATTTGTGATCAGAATTAAAATTATTTTTTAAAAATAAAATTAATACTCTTGAATTTTTTTTAAAATTACAGATATTTATGGGTCTCATAATTCAAAAAAAAATAAATCTTGAAAACACCTTTAACACATTAGCAAATGGAATATTTTTTTGTTTTTTTTATTTTTAACTTTACCATAAATGAAGTTTAAACAAATTCAAAAAAAAGTATAGGTAAAATATATTTTGAAAGGCTTTGGTAAAACTGTTAAAACATGAAAATTTTTGTACATTTAGTGTTATTAGTCCTAGAAATAAATATTTTATTATGTTCAAATTATAGGTTATTCCATTAAAAATTGAATACTTTATAGTATTAGTAAACCTATAAAACATAAATTATGTTCAAATTGAATACTTTATAGTATTACTAGAAATAAATATTTGTATTATGTTCAAATTATAGGTTATTCCATTAAAAAATGAATACTAAAGTATTATTAAACCTACAAAACATAAATTATGAATTTACAATTCAAATTACTAATTTTAAAATAGAGAATTTAGAGTTGTATTTGAATAGTTTGAGTTCGAAACAGAACAAACAACAAGATGAATTTTCATAAAGCTTGAAGTAGGTTTGATATCATAATAATTAAATGAGTTAATGATAGTCAATACTCAAATCTTTTTATATTTTATTATATTACACATTTTTCAAAATAGATAATATTATCTAAGTATTTGTACATTTATTTTAATTTTATCTATCATCAAATTTGAACATGAGAAACATATATGATGTCACTGTCTTATGATTAAAAATGACTATTATTCTTTAATTGTGTAATCTACGATTAAATAAATTTTATTGAAAATTTGTGTTGTATTAATTATTAATTTGTGATCAAAATAAAAAATATTTAAGAAATTAAAACTGATAATATCTAAAATTTTAAAAATTTTAGAAATGTATAATACGCAATTCAAAGAAAAATCTTTTAATACCTTTAGCAACCGTACTAATTGGAATATATCTTTTATTTTCTAACTTTTATTATTGACAAAATTTAAAAAAAACAAAAGATATTTAGATAAAATTACTTATTAAAAAATATTTAGATAAAACTGTGAGAACAGGAAAAAAAAATTTAATATTTAATGTTATTAGATCTAATTAAATAAGTTTGAGTTCGAGTGGGGCAATGTCACAAATACTCTTTACCTGTAGTTAGAAAAGCATGAGAGAGGAAGAGGACACAAAAGAATCTTCCCAGTCTTAGTATGTTTTGCCATAAGAATCTTCCTAGTCTGTTCTCCCATGGTGGTGGAAAGGAATTATCCTTCAAGATGAATTTAATTGCATTCAATTTGTTAGTATTGCCTTCTGAAATCAAGCAGGACTAGCAGGCTTAGCAACATCATGCAAAATCATGAAGAAAAACGGCAGTTTTAGCAATATCATGCAGAAATTATCAAGGCACGCTGCTGGACGGTAGCCAAGGTGAAGAGTTTCATATATCTTATTCTTGTTTCTGAAATGTTCATCCTCCTAATCTCTGGAGGATCTTTTTTATGCTGATCTTTCAGGTTCTTAATGAATTTAATATCATTCAGAAAAAAAAAAATTATCATAATATTGAAAAATCAACCTCACATTTCGGTGGTCAAATTAATGTCTCCGGCTTAGATCAACCTCATATACAATCATTACTTGCTTTTGATGGGATCTATTTATTTCAAGCCACTCCATGACATTACGTGAACTAAACAGAGCCTGTAAGTTTTTCCCAATAGATAGGTATACAATGTCTTCTATTGTGCGGAAAGAATTGACATACTTATAAATGACAGCATAAAAATGATAAATCATTCAGCACTCATTGTCACTGGAGTTCAATATCAACGATGAACATCTGGAAATGTAGTCCAGAAGTTGGAAGGGGAAGCAGACCATTTCAACTTCAAATGGAGTTCCTTTGGATGATCTTAGAGATAGCCCTCAAAAAATATAGTCTGGAAGTTGGAGGGGAAACCGAGCGACTTCAACTTCAAATGGAGCCCCTTTTCGATCCACCAACCTGAAAGCAGCAATAAGGAAAAGTAAAAGGTAAAAAAAGATTCAGTTATTACAAAATGAGTCATGATCAGGTAAAATAAACCCAAAAATGCTGGTACCAGACACTTCAGAGTCATGGTCACAAATTCCTGTTCAGGATGAATATCCTCAATAATTGTAGCTTTGAAAGCCCTAGGCTATAAATTTTCTTTTAAGCAATTTGGGAACCCTCTTAGACATTGGACAGAAAATGACACCCATCCTAATATGATTTATAAAAGAGTTTGATTTAGACTTAGAATATAGAGTTTTCCTCTTAGAACAGCAAAATTTGCAGAGTTTCACAGATTCACTCCCCAAAGTACATATGATTACATTTGTATCACGCAATGCACAAGGATCCTAAATTGCCAACGCTGAAATTACACGGGAGATACAGCTCATTTTGGAAACATGACCTAAAATAGAACAGATCTAATCTTTACACCTATCTAAACATTGTTCGAACAACACAATTCCTATCATCAGGTCAATTTTATGAGTACCTGTCAGGGACAAATGTGAAAGAACCTTCAATAGAACCTAGAGAATTGAGTAGAGGTGTGCAGCTCTCATATATAAATTCTCTCACACCTGGATGCAAGAGTGGATACTGCAAACATAAAAGAAAATAATGAGACATTATATAGTTATCATCTCCTCGTTCTATGTATACATCAAGAAGTGGCCAATTCAACTAGTAGTCACTTCTTTTGGCCAAAAAAAAAAAAAAGACAGCTATAGATGTAGGTATTGCAAAAGTTACTTCTGTTATGTAAAAAAAAGTTGTTGGAATTTCCAGGTTTGTTCATCATCCACAGTGCTCAAACAATTTGCAAATGTCTAAGACCAAATGAAATATGCATTTTAGCTTTTGTTTTGCTTTTGAAATCCCATTCAATTTATGCAGTAAAAAGTTGAAACCTTTCAACTTCACCTCATGTTGAGAATAAACAACAAAAAACATACATCCTCACTTTTGGGAAGCTGGATTGTCCTAGGGAAGTAAGGACCACAGAAAATTTTGCTTGAGTTCAACATTACAATAATAATATACATTCAATATAAAATTTCGCGTAGGTCTAATTTACCACTGTCCCAAGAAAATATTAAAGGAGTAAATTATATTTATTTAAAATCAGCATTGTTTTCTTATTAAACTTATTTCATATCAGCATTGTTCTCTCTCTCACTGGCAGAGACTTGAACATACAGCTAGTTGTAGCACCTGCTTTGCCATACAAGGGGACCTTCAAAAAGGTTATGGACAAGGGCATGAAGAGATTAGCATAAACATCAGTGTGTGTCAGAGTGGACAATAAGTCATATACCAGGCCAAAATAACAAATATTGGCCACAAAAACCTAATGAACCCAGAACAAGAAAACATGTATCTCAGTATTGAAGTGAGTTCTTTTGCAAAAATTGCTAGCTAAGAAAAAAAAACACTTAAACTGAAGTTCAATAGCAAGGACGAGAAGTACAGATATTTCCAAATTTTTTTTGTTTCATAGTGTTTTGACTTTAAAAAATTGTAATAAAGCCTTCAAGGTCCTGAGATATTCACGAACAAGTCTCACTGGACTCATTTAAAAGAAGAGAAAAATCACTCACCCACAAAGGCATAGTAGTAAGTCATACCTTGCCAATCAGACCATCTCCAGCCACATCTGTAACAGCACCATTGGCACGGATAATCCAATGCCTCCTATGCAGTTGGCAAGAGCTGAAGTACATTCCATTCACGATGCATCCTTCTGGAAGGAGGGACATACGAATTGAATATGCAAACCAGTATTTATTGGGACCATCTTGCAGGTCAGCAGCCTCAGGCACAAAAACAGCAGAAGCACGGACCTGATAAAATTTTTATGAAGAGTTCCCTACTTGATGAGTTATAGCATATCAATGAAACAAATCATAAACACATGAAACATGCAAGAAAGATTTTTTTTTTTTTTTTTTTTTTTGACTTGTAACATAACAATACTTTTAACAATGGTAATAATAACACATTTTGCACTTTGTGAAGGACAATCTAAAATTATAACAGCACACTTAAGTCTGGCTTGAAACATGTTACACATTAAAAGTATCCAAAAAATCAATAGCACTTTCATACAGATCTAGAATATGGAATTAGCATTCGTAAGCAATGCATTGGGGTAATGAAGAATTTAATACTTCATGATGAGACAAGAAAGAAGACTTCACAAGATAATAAAGACTCCCAAAGGCATCCGAAAAACTTTTCTACTTCCTGAAAAGATTCTGCAAGTTTCCTGAATAAAGAACATTGAAGACAGACTCTTAAACCTAGTTGAGTTCCCAACTAAACTTCTAATCATCAAACAAGTACAAAATAAGTTATTAAGCATTAAAACTAGCATTGACACACCTTTTGTAAACAAGATGCCATCATGCTCTGTCAAGACCACATATCTTTTCTTTTATCATTGCTCTGTAAACATGCAGGGTATACAACATGAGGTTTTGGATGAGTTCAGTCCCATGAGAACGTAGTTTCTATCTAAGTCCTACTAGATGACAACCATTTTAGAACTTGAGTACATCCAGTGACCATGAACTTTCATGCATGAGAAAAACACTTCTTCCTATCCAGAAGAGGAGGGTAATAAGCTCTGCTTCTCTGAAAGGAAGAGTGTGTCTTATATGTCCACTAACCTTTACACCATTGGTGATAGCAGTGGAACATAAAGGAGGCTCCTCTGGAAATTGACAAATAGTTCTCATTCCTTCTTCTTCCCTCAGTTTGATAATCCCATCTTCTAAGCGATGGCCATGTTCTTCTAGCCATAGCAAAATTGCATCCTGCTGCTGGTCACTTTTGAAATCATGCACAGACCTTATCAATGTATTTGGTACACAAGGCATCATTTCTCCTTCCGTTGGAAGATTCCTAGTACCAACATAGAGTTGGCCATTTGTACAATTAAGGAGAAACAACTTTTTGTTAATTGTGGATGATGCAGCCGCAACAATAAATTTATTTCTACCATAAGTTGTAGAAATCCCAAGCTGCTGTCTGACCTGCAGTGTTCTCAAGATTATTTGATGCAACGGCAGCAAGGACACATTAACCAAGTGATGATAAAATGAATGGCCGCCTATTAGCCCCAACATATTTATAAGAATACTTTCCTGCACATCCTTGTTTTGGAAAACTTGACCATCACAAAAGCGTTAGAGAAGTCTTGTGGGAATAGGCAATTTCACTTTCAAAATTGCCTCCAACTGCCGAATTTGAGCTTCTGACGCACCCGGCTGTAGCGTGGCTCCAGCTTCAGGAAAATTTGTGTTGAACCAGTTCTTGAGTTTGTCCCAGCATCTCTTAACGCGTTTTACTAGCGGCCAAGGGTACATACTAAAAGCTTCTCACCATAATCCATAAGCAAACTACAAGCAAAGACACGGTGAATGCTGATTAAATATATACACTCTCTGTTTGAGACTATGGTCAAACAACAAAGCATAAACACAAACTAATGCTTAATGGTGTTATCAAAATTAAACCTTCATTTTCAAACACAAGTAAACTCTAAGCAATCATGTCATCCCTAAATCGATTTCCTCATCATTTGTGAAGAAATGAAGATGTGGATCATTTCTATAAATGACTAATAAAGTCCAATGCTTTCTCACTCATATATAATACACAATGCAACACCCCGAAAACCAAAAAAGAAGCGCAAAAAGATTCATGCTTTCGGACTCAATAAAGGTAAAGACGGAATCCTTTTTGGATCAATAAAAGACCCAGAAAGGGAAATGAGCGATATACCTTGAAAGAAGGAGCAGGGTTGCCCTGAGGGTCGAGAGGAGCAGAAAGATCAAAATCTTGAGAACAAAATTTGGACCAGATAGAATCCTCAACAACCGAATTCTTAAGCCGGCGGCTAACACATGCCACTGTTGCTGTTTCTTTTGGACCCAATTTAAATAGGATTTCATTGAGGGCTAGATCCCCAACTGATTCCAATCCCATCACTATAATATCTATCTCAGGTGTTATTTCTACTGCTGCTTGGTTGTGTCGCAAGGATGGAGACTTGGTAATTGTAGGCAGAAATAGGCCTCCATGTTTATCGTTGTGGAGGGTGTATACCAGTGTTTTTGGAACTGGACCGGAGAGATTAATCAAATGGAAAATAGATTAATAATTTGATTTGATTTAGTTTAAAAATGGGTCACGCAAAAATTATCAAAATTGGAATCGAAAAAACCATTTAAAATCAAAAATTGAATTAAATCAATTTAATTTAAAATTATGTTATTTTGTAAAAATTTTAAAAATTATATTATTTTACTCAAAATTTAAATTTTATAAAATAGTTTTCATTACTTTATTATATTATATATTTTTAAAATTTTTTATATATTTTATTAAAAAATAAAAAATATAAATATTTTAATGAACAAAATTAATCAAATTGATCGAACTAATCAAATCAAAAATCGATTAGCCAACCAGTTCGATGCCCAATTTGGTTTCAAAATATTGGTGTATACTATTTATTAATAATAATAATAATTTTTGAAGAAAATGTTAATTTAAGTTTATAGTTGATTGATGTGTCAATAAGTTGTTATTAGAATCTTGGAGTTATCTTTCAAACTCAAATGTTAATAGTTTATATAAGACGAAAATATTTTTTAAAATTTCTTTTATTGGTTGATCTCTTATACTATCCAACATATTGAGTAATGCATATGATGTCCAACTTGAAGAAAGTTATCAAAAAAGTGGAGCACTTCAAATGAATAATTTGCGTGATCAAATTACCTATAGTTCAATGCTAGCAAAAAATAGTTATTAAGATTTTATAGATATTAATTAATAATTATAGCACTTCAAGTTTGAAAATTATACTTTATTTTAAATGTGAGCAATATATTATTTTATTTTAATTTAATTTATTTAACTAAAAATATAAAATATAAATCAACTAGATATCCTTAATAGTCATTTTATAAATTGACACTAACAGTTAGACATAATTTATCAAACACTTAATATTTATCTACTATTAGGTATTAGTTATGACCAATAACTATCCCAAAAAAAAAAACTTTTAATCTTTTTACTAAAAAAAAGGCTTAAATTATCTTTTTTTAAGTAATTGAATATAGTAACCCTCTTAATTAGTTGTAAACAGTGTGATATAATTATAATAACAAATTTTAAGTAAATTTAATATTTATTGTGTTAAATAATTAGTTAATTAATTGAAGAATTAATTATTATTTTATAAAAAAGTTATGGTCTATTAAATAAAATAATAAAATAAATTTTCTCATAATTTGTAATTATATATGGAGGTGGTTGTATATTGTGTGAGTATCACAATTTTACAGTCGTGCTCAAACGAATCAAATATTGCTTGTGACTTCTAATCTTTTATTAACCATCCAAAGTCGAGAGGATAAATATTATACATTGATACAATATTAACTTATGGCACACATTTAAGGTCATTAGAGGACTTTTTAGGAAGGCCTCACGAGGTTTGAAGCCTTATGACGAATTAGATGATTAATAGGAGGATCAAAATGAGATGATACTTTGGTGCCATCTCTAGCTATGAATGGAGTTGTCATCCGACTTTAGTAGGGACAAAATTCTGAACAAGGATGAATTCTGCGTCGAATAAGTTAATTTGGAGACCCAATCCATCTTCACCCCCTAGAGATCAAGTTTGGGAATTAGGTACGACATGGGAAAGATGTTAGGCACCTTAAATTACCTGGATTTTAGGAATTAAGCCCTTGAATATCTTTAATTCATAATTATAATCCTAGCCATTTTATTAATTAGTCCATTCAATGGTCCTAGCATTCATCTAGCGATTGAAATCAAACACATATTTATCTATTATAATTATTCGCCTTGGGGAGAAAGATTATATATATATATATATATGTGTGTGTGTGTGTGTGTGCGTGTGTGTGTGTGTGTGTGTGTGTGTGTGGGGCCTATTGGTCAAAAAATTCAAAATTTTATATATTTTGACAATTATATTTAATTCTTTTAATTTTGACAAATTTAGCTAATTTTGAAAAGTTCTTGGCAATTATAATCAATTTGATATTTTGGTTAAAATTAGATACATGATCCATAACATTTTCATTTATGTAAGATTAAATTTTAAAAAGAATATATTTAGTAAGTCTCATTGATTTTAAAATTCAATCTTACATGTTAATATACTTTGAATTATGTCATCTAATTTTGATCGAAATCTTAAATTGACTATAATTGTCAAAAACTTTATAAAATTAGCTAAATTTGCTAAAATTAAAAGAATTTGATATAATTGTTAAAACAAGCAAAAATTTGAATTTTTTTTTATCAATATATATATATATATAGATATATTAATGGTTAATATTATTATAATGATAGTAATCCAAAGGTCAAAAATTTAAAAAGGTCGCCCTACTTTCACCTCCACCCATCCAAAGTTGGTGATGATGTAACAATTGAAAACACCAAACGCAGCGCCAATCATTTGCAAGAAAAATTCAACATAAATGAAAAGAATAATTACAAATTTGGTGTTTGTGCTTTAATTTTTTTTATTTTGATATTTAAATAATTATTTATTTAATAAAGCATTTGAATGAAAATAATTATTATCAATATGATATTCTTGATAATTTTTCACTGTTAAATAATAGGTAGGTAAAGTGAGTCTCAATCTAATATCAAATAAGATGTCACATCAGTAATTAAAAATGATAATTAAACTAAAAAGATGAAAATCATTTTATTTAATTTATTGACCATTTCAAATGTTATATCCATTTCAAATATCTTCATATTATTTTTCTCATTTTCAAATTGTTTACTTCATCTTTTCTTCTAATCGTAATTATTTCTATCTTTTTTTTTATCTTACGATCACAATCATCTCATTATTCTATTTTTCTTTTGATTTAAAATTATTAGAATTAAATTAGAAATAAAACTAGGTTATTCATCCTAATAAAGTTAAAGTGATACATTTTGATGGTCAATAAATTAAATAAAGATACTTTTGTCTTTTTAGTTTAATTCTCATCAACAACTTTTAACATGCATCCTATTTGACATCAAATTGGGTCTCGTTTTACTTACTCATTATTCCTATAAGTAAAAAAAAGTCATAACACCACATTAATAGTAATTATTTTTGTTTGGAAACTTGATTAAACCAAAAAAAAAATGTTCAAACACTAAAATAGAAAAAAAATTAAAAGTACTAACACTAAATTTATTATTATCCCTAAATGAAAACACACTTACTATTATTACACCACAAAAACCAAATCAATTACCAAATATTATCTATTTAATTAATCAACTTTTCCAACTTTTAATTAAATTTTATAGGGCTAATGATTAAAAAAAATCCAAACCTTTGTGCAAATTTTCAATTGTATCAAAAATTTCTAATTTTGTCAATTATACCCTAATATAACGAATTGATTTCAATTGTACCCTAAGTCAAAATCATAATTTAGTAAAGTGAAAATGTAGACTTAATTGAGCTTTATATTTTTTTAATTAATTTAACCAAACCCAAACTTAAATTTAGATTTTAATTAATATGATAAAAGAAATAATAAATTTAATTCAGCAAAAGTAAATTTAATTAATAAAAAATAAAAGTATCATATTAATCAAGATATAAACTTAAGTTTGAGTTTGATTGAACTAATTGAAAAAGTATAAGGGTCAATTGAGTTTAAATTTTCATTTTACTAAATTCCGGTTTTAATTTGAGATATAATTGAAATCAATTTATTACGCTAGGATATAATTGACAAAATTAGAAGTTTTAAATATAGTTAAAAATTCACTTAAAAGTTTGAATTTTTTGAATCATTAATTCAATTTTATACTATACTAATTTCAGTTTTATTTTTATTTTTACTTTTAATTTTCTTTACCCTTCCAAACTGTTTGAAAACTCAAGAGAAGAAATTCTTACGTGAACTCAATTTGTCAATTAAGATTATGAGCCTTTTATTGTATATATGACAGATGATATTTTTTTTAATTTATTATATCAAATATTAAATCCAAGTTAACTAATATTAGTTAACTATAAAATAGCACATATTTTTGTACATATTTATATTTATCTAATTTAACAAATTTTGAAAAACATAATGTCACGTAAGTTTATAATCCTAGTACTAAGTGAGTTTACCAATGAATCTCTCCTCGAGAAAGAGACCCTCGATCTCTCTCTTGGTGAACTCAACTTTGATTCCCCATCATCACACCAAATCCCCTTCTTTTCTTTTTTTTTTATTTGCTTATCAGTCACTAAGACAAATACTCACATGTCCTTTCTTCCCCCCTCTCCCTGTTTCTTTCTCTTGCTCATCCATAGTCTAAAAACCTCCTCTTCTTTTTTTTTGCCCCATTTGGGTTTTTTTTTTTTTTTTGGTGCAAGAGTAGTCGTGTTTCTGTGCATGATTCAATCATACGAGTGAAAAAATCAATCTGAGTTGTGTTTTTTTTTTTTTTTTTTTTTTGGAAAAATTTTTAAATTTGGGGACTTTGTCAGATTCCACAAAAAAGAAAAGAGAAAAAAGAAGAATCTGAAATGGGTTACAGGTTTTTATTCGTATCTGATGTGTTACATTTTATTACCGTTGCGTGAAATGAGAAACAGATATATCAAAGTGCCTTCGAGTCTTGGAGCCGCGCCAATGCTTTGTGCAATTATATAGCATAATTATTAAGAGAACAATAAGCAGCAAGCTTTTACAAATTCACACGTATGTTCATATGCCACTACTTGTTGACAGGGAGAAAACTTTTACAATCCATACACTCCTGGGTTATAGAGGCACTAACCAAGCAAGGATTAGTTGAAGAAAGTGATGGTGCTTATGTGATCTTTCTTGAAGGTTATAATATACCCCTTATTGTTGCGAAGAGGGATGGCGGTTACAACTATGCTCCCACTGATCTGACTGCTCTTTGGTTCGTTGGTCTTATCTTCACTTTTACTTTAGATTATGTTGACAGCCTATGCAAACTCTGTAATCATTTGCTAAATTTGCATATTTTGTGCTGTGGGGTTAAAATTGCACTGTTATTCTATGGATTCTCTTATTATATCTTATTTTTTCCCCATTAATCTTGAATTTTGTGATGGATGGTAGGAGATTACATGACTTGCACACTTGGGTTGTTCATCTCTGTTGTCCTTTCACTTTGTTTTTATTTCGGGTTTCATTTTGTAAACAAATGATTTTGTTTGGATGATTCCTGTGTTCCCAAGTTAAATGGGAAGAGTTTAGCATTGGTGGTTGTTGTTGCATCCTGTGGATGTCTATGAACATGTGAAGCACAGTAATGTTCTTTTCTTCTGGGTTTGTTACATTTCTTTTAAGGTGCATTGCTGCTCAACGTTACCTTCAATCTAAGTGGAGATTTATAATGTTTCCTAATTACAATATACACACACACATACAGTGAGGTTTGAACTTTTGAGTTTCATTTGATAACATCTGTTTATGTTCATTTGGAGATTGTTTGCCCGAGAAAAATTAAAAAGCCAAAGGGTAAGGTGTGTTGTGCTGTTTTTTCTGATTGCAATTCTCTAGGTATCGGCTTAATGAGGAGAAAGCTGAGTGGATCATTTATGTTACTGATTCTGGTCAGAACCAGCATTTTGAAATGTTTTTTAACGTATGTATCTGCTGCCACTTCTTGTATTCTCTTATCTACTACTTTGTGCATGCTCTTGTTGTCATTGATTTATTTTGTCTCTATTTTTCATAGGCAAGTTTCTTTTTTGTGCTGGTCTGTAACCACTTTTTGATGGCAATGTGCTCTGCTAATCATTGGTTTCTGCGCGTCTTTGCTTTTATCTCATGTATGGTATTTCTGAATTGTGTTTTGTTCGAATTTAGGCTGCCAAATGTGCAGGCTGGTTCCCAACTACCGATAATTGCTATGCTAAGGCAACACATGTTAGTTTTGGCATTCTAAGCGGGAAAGATGGCAAGCGCTTCCAGACTTATTCCACTGAAGTGGTTCAGTTGGTTGATTTCCTTGATAAAGCCAAGCTTGTAGTAAAACAGCACTAATTGAGCGTAGTATAAGAACTTAAATTATTAATGTGTTACTTTTCATTGATGTATATTTGGTATTTGCTCAATGATCTTTTATAGGGTACGATGTACCTCTCATCCTGGCGATGGTTTGCTTTCATTTATTTATTTTTTGAAATATTAATATTTCCTCTATTGTTGTGCAGGTAAGGCTGAAGAATGGACTGAAGATGAGCTAAAGCAAATGGCTGAGGTTATTGGTTATGGTGCTGTTAAGTAAGTCTTCTATTCTATCATGATGTTTTCCTTTTTCCTTAGTTGAATTTTCCTTGCCATCATTATCAAGTGGATTATTTGTTTTGTTGGCGCTAGGCACCAAGAAAGGGGTTGAATTGATGTATTAAAAATTAAAATTGAAAAGAGAAGAGAAATGAGATGAGAGGAAAAACAAGATTTATAATGGTTTGGGTATAATCGACCCTACGTCCACTCTCCAATTCTTCGAAATTGGGTATTCCACTATCTTTCAAAGGTGTTTTCAAGCTTACACCAAACTTTTACACTTGTGTTTTGAAAGCTCACACAACAACCTAAACACTTTGTGTTTTTAGGCTTACACAACAACCTTTACAATTTGTGTTTTAACAGGCTCACACAACAACCTCTCTTAGTGTTTTAACAGGCTCACACTATAACCTATTACAAATTGGTGTTTATGCTCACACCCAACAATGACTTAAAGAGTAACAAAGAGTGAGTAGCAAAATTGTAAGAGTTTGGGTACAAAGTTATTAATTCTCTTGCATTTACATCTGTTTGGTGAGGTGTTTATAGCCTCTACCCACCAAAGAGACGTTGCAATAAAATTGGTACAAAATCATCAAAGTATGCTAAACAGATTTTCGCATTAAATGCTTGACAGTCGTTTCGCAATAGCTATTACTTATTCATTGTCGCGAATTCCAAATTTCATAAGAAAAATCTTGTTTATGTCTAACGGCTAGTCCACGTGGCAGCTTCTGATTAGTGTACCAGAAAAATATAATCGTTGCCTTTCACTTGCTCTCAAAAGTAGTGGTCGCGATTTATCTTCTACAGGATGCAACTCTGGACACGAATTCTTCTGCCAAAAGTGTTCATTTTCTTTTATTGGGTTTACGGTCGCTACCAACAAGTTTCCATTGCTATTTTTGACTTCCAACGATTACATTGGACACTTGTCAAGCTGTGATTATGGATTTGTTTGCATCTTTAGTTACTTTGAAATTCGCAGTCACAACTGAGGTAAGCTTTACACTGCGAATTCGTCTATCACTTTTGAAGTTCTTCCTTTAGATGAGTCGCAGTCTAGAATGACTCCGCGATTTCGTCTGTTTGATCTTCTAGCAAGTCTTCTAATGGATCGCGATCGCGAATTTTAGATTGAGGTCGCAATTTAAAAGTTACTTCACATACTTTGAAGATTAAGATTTCTATCCAACTTTTAACTTAAAGACTTTCACAAAAACTACAAAACAACACTAAATAGAAACATTAAAAATGATTAATTCTCTTTGTCAAGATCAAAAGAGACTCAAAACTTAGGGTTAACTACCCTAGTCCAACATGTTTTTTTTTATTAATGTTTGATTGATTTGAATTATCTATCATCGTCAGTTTGTGGGGCTCCTAGAATTACAGATTCTAGTGTTTAGAACAATAGAAGAGATTTTAGTGTTTAGAACAATGGAAGAGATTCTAGTGCCTTGTCAAGAATCAATAAAGTTAGGTTCTAGAAATATGCAGGGGGATTCATTAAGAATTGACATATTGCTTGAAAAAATTGATGGACTAAGTGAATGAGTGCTCTGTTGGGTTCTCTCTCATGCAATGATTAGGTACATTTGTTAATTTACATGAAATGAGGTTTGATTGGAGAGCAAAATTGAAATGGTTATAAAAACAGGGAAGATCTTACTAAATATGTATTGTCATGGCTAGAAAAGGGGCTAATCAAGATAACATAGAACAAGTGACTGATATTAATAAATCCCTCAAGGCTGCCAATAAAATATGGGACTAATGGAATTCAAAGAATAATAGAATGAGGTGCTTATGCGATTAACTATGGAGGCAAGAATGGTCTTTAGACTTTCTAGTGACTGCTGTCATCTTGATAGAATGAGTGTAGGGGGTGTTTGGTCTGCAGATTCTTATAGGAAAGGGACTCTGGAATGTTAAATTTGGTGTTAGGTTTGCCCAAAAGATATTACATTTTTTGGAAAAGTTAAATTTTTGAATTTTTGGAGCCCATCCTTACTTTCCCATCTCAATAAAGGAATATAGATATATCTAACCTTCTATGCATTTTTGTTACTAGATATATATATATATATATATATATATATATATATATATATATATATATATATATATATATA